>VCCN01000387.1:6371618-6391943 GCA_006491835.1 Architeuthis dux
TTGTCAGTTTGGCTCAGTCGGTAAGAGAGCCGCCTACTGAACTGAACACTTGGTCATGATTTCAAATCACAGTAGGGAAATGTTAATTTTATATATAGGTTTGGGTTAATGTGACGGGACAGACAAACAGTGAAGAGTTTACTCCGCTAAATTTTGTGAGGATTGTTCTTGTTGCTATGATAGAAAAACAAAGTCAACTCCAGACTTGGAACAGAGTTTGAGAAAAACCCAACAAGATTTTTTTTTTTTCTTCATTAAAGAATAAAAATATATTTAATGAAATCCACCTGCGCATTCAAAAATGTGACAAATTCAAAAGTAACGTTAATATAAAGATACATAAAAATCTAATAAGATTTGTTTCATTCTAATTTATTCATTTAATTTTTTTTTAAAATTCTTTTTGTTTTTGAGAATGAATAATGACTGCTTGAAAAGAATGGCCATATGTGTGCATATTTTGCTGTGTGCATATATACACGTGTTTGTGTGGGTAGGGCGAATAGCGTTGTTGTGAACTTTGTATGTAAGCTACCGTTAGTTGGTGCGTACATACATGTGTGAGTGAGTGAGTTTGTGCTGGACAAATAAAAAAAACAGTACCGTATATGTGTGTATATATGTGTGTGTAAAGACCTTAGACTAGATAAACATCGCTCACCAAAAATAACACATTTCCAAGCATTGGCAATAAAGACATAAACATGGAACAACCATTCCCCTACCCAGGATTTCAGGCAACGTACTCATTAAGAAATTAAGATTAATATTCCGACCATCTTTTCTCTTCAATGATCTCAAATACCGACACAATACAGCCAACGCTGGCCAGTCTTCAAGTTCTGACCACAGAGGTAATAAAGTCATTGTTTCTTTTATAAACATGACTCAGCCTGCTCGTACCCATGGACTGGGCGGGACACAGGCCGACCTGTACAGGACGCTATGGGGTACTAAACCTGTACTTACTTTTCACACCTATTCTCAGATTTACAAGTTTAAAAAGCAGACTGCAAAGAAACTATTTCTCTAGCTGTACACTCTACAAAGAATTTACCATGACATAATTAGAAACCAACCAAAACTGTCAACATAGGTTTGTTCAGTTTTTAAGTGATTCTGCCTGACTGGCTATCTATCTATGTATCACATGTACAGGCCATACCAATGGAGCTAAAGGCTGAAAATTTCAACATTTACTTCTTTATGTCTAAAGTTTTTTTGTTTTTTTAAATAAACGTTTTTGTTTTTTGAAAATCCTTCCAAAATAATTTTTATGGGCAAGTTCAATTTACAATGTAATGTTATGCTAAATTGGTCCATTAGTTTGTGTCCGGCAGCGATCACACTTGTTCTTTTGAAAATTCGGACATTTTATTGACCCAACAAAAGATGAGCGAAGTAACATTCATTGATCACCGCCTTTTCCATTTTTTTTTTTTAATTGATCACACTCAACATGGCATGCTGCTAAAAGACCCCTTTTTTTTTCTTCTTTTATTAACATGAATTTCAATTTGAGATAATATTCAAGTTTTAACCATGCAAATTATAATATGAAGTCTTATTTAATTAACAACTTTTATGACATTCATAAGCTGGGATACATTTTGTGAGCTATACATTCTATTCAAGACTGAGCAATGCTAACTTACTACATATAAGTGTGTGCAATTAACTGACCAATCAGAGAAGTCCACATTAACCTTCTGTCGTTAGCATACCAGAGTAATAGACTAGTATAAGTTGTTATAAACACAGGGCCGGCCTGTCCATTAGGCAAACTTAGGTGGTTGCCTAGGGTGCAAGGATTCTAGGGGCGCACTCCAAACGGAAACTAATAGTTTAGAACACAACAGGGAGCACAGATTTTAAATCTTGCCTAGGGTGCATGAAACCCTAGCGCAAATTTTAAGTCCTGACTAAGGCATATGAAACCCTTGCACTGGCCCTATATAAACATAAGTATATTGTTCACATTTTTCTAATTTATGAAAATGTATTAAAATCTGCCAAAATTCACAACAAGATAGATAAACAGATAATTATATCAATCTTTATTATTATTGGATGAAGTATTGTGAGACACCACTTTTTATTAAATTTTACTAGTTTTTACCTCCATCCGGATTTTAGTTGTTTTTATACAACTTATTAATTCGGGCCACTGTTTCTATGGTAACAAATAACAGCGCAGTCGGAAATAAAGAGTAAGCCTTCGGTGAGAATCTAACTCACACCCTCATTGCCAGAGGGAGACTAGTATACACCTCGCAGGATCAGTTGTAGGGAGTGAGTTTATAAATGTAAATCAGCTTCTGCTAATCAATGAAGTCTTTGTGGCCAATTGGTAAAAGCAGCTGGGCGTAAACTAGTCTCCCTCTGGCAATGACGGTGTGAGTTCGATTCTCACTGAAGGCTTATTCTTTATTATTCCCGACTGCGCTGTTATTCGTTGCCATAGAAACAGTGGCCCGAATTAATAAGTTGTATAAAAACAACTAATATTTCGGATGAAGGTTAAAAACTAGTCAAATTTAATAAGTAGATAATTATATATTTCCAAAATTGCCCAAAGAAAGAATTTGACAGAGATAGAGAATATTCCCAAGATAGAACAGCTGAAATTTACAGATTATTTCTGGAACAAACAAGGGTTAAAAATAGTCTGAGGTCTGTCACAGCTGCTGCATCAAGGTCAGATAGAACTGGAGGTAATTCAGCATTTCTTTCCTATGAGAACAAAACTAACCTGTTTGTCTAACAGGTAAATTAAAGATTTAAGTGAACCTTGTGTTGTTGATTACAATGAAATTACTTTAGTACCTGTTAGTCAACTGGTAGATGCACTGTTTACTTACTCTGCTTAGTATGGTACAAGGCCACACGTCACTTACAGCAGTGATCCCCAGCCACTGGGCCGCGGACCGGTTCTGGGCCACAAAGCATGTGCTACAGGGCCCGCAAGGAAATATGATTTGATCATATTTTTTTGTAAAATCAAAATTAATTTCCTTGGATCTTAATATTAAATCTGTTAGATAAACCCTTTTAGAAACGAAATGGAGTGTATTAGTTACATAAGTATCTTATACTTGACTTAGCATCTATATTCCGTTTGTGATTAACACCCACTACCCCCATCGGTTGGTCCGCAAGAATATTGTCAATATTAAATCTGTCCGTGGAGCAAAAAAGATTGGGGACCTCTGACTTACAGTACCCGATGTTCCTCAGTAGTCACCCAGTTAAGTACTGATCAGGTTTAATGCTGCTTAGCTTTGGTAATCAAATGAACTAGTAGATGCACAGATATAAGATGTATAGCTATCTATCATATAAATAAAGGTTTAAGTATTGTGCTGATGTAGTTAGTTAACTTTAATAATAACCCACACATAAAATGCCATGTGTATCCATTTTGTATGAGACACTTTTCAATTACACAAATACTACACTCTGATCTTAAGCGGAGGTGCCAATCCATACGTAATTAATCCCATCATTTTTGATAAGTTTATATTACTAGCCTAGTAGTAGCACCTAACTAGTGTACCGATGTCATCAAAAATGAAAATCTTTATTTTTATTGTTTTTTAAATTCTGTCCATCAATGTATACAATCTGACTGACATACTTAATGTTTTAAAATTTCAACACCATGTCATCCGTGTATTCTTGGCCAGGCTGCTACGGTCGGCATCAGAGTTCAAATCGTGGCAGTTCCACTTAATTTTATGTATCGTTTCCTTCAACGTGACAGAAAACAGATAAATAAATAAATAAAAACACATTGGTAATTATTACATGTTTTGATACTAGAAGACATTTACTCCAACAAAATCCAATGGTCATTACTACAAGTTGAGAAGCCAAAGCCCAGAATGGTCAAGTTTTGTCTAACAGCGACAGAACCAACAGTTAATTGATAAACTTCAATTCAGAACCACAAAAGATTGAATCAGTCGACCAACAGATTGGTATGTCATTATACAAATAGCTAAAAAATAGTCTTTAGCACTAAACACCTTTCTTTTGTTCTTTCAATCAACTATTTCAGAGTTCTGTCTCATTCAAACTTTAAAGTAAAAGCATAATTAGTGTTTCTTAAATAGGTGAATGAAATTATTGGTGGGGGGGGGGGTAAATTGAAGGTGAATGAAACATGGAGGGTGAATGAAACATGGAAGGTGAATGACTTAATTTACTCAGATATTTATAATTAGTAATTTTTGTTGTAAACATTTACACAAAGAAAACATTTCTAAAAATCTAATCCTAAGTTCTAAGACTGTTGTCTGCTAAATTTATTTTTATAAATTAGAAAAATTCTTGTAATTTTTCTGTGTTAAATTTTTGTTACTCCTAGATCTCTACATATTTTTAGGATGTTCAAAAAAACATGAATAAAATAAACACTTAAGAAATGAGTGAATTTATGCTTTTTGCTCAGGAAACAAAATGAATTAGAATTATACACAAAGGAGAATAAGGTGAACATAAGGAAGTTTAGTCATGGGTGAATGAGATTTTGTAATAAAGACTTGAGGGTGAATGACACTGCAATAGTTTAAGAGACACAGAGTTAGATAATTCCTAACCCCAAGTAGTAATTAGTTGTGGGATGAAAATGCTACACACGACAACACATGAATGGCCTATTGTGTCATAACGGCAATTTCTCACAATCATTTATGAATAAAAACAAAGCAGAAAATTAATTGTCCAATGCTTTTGTTACAATTCAGAGAGATTCAGATTTCGGTGACCTCTATAAAGTAAAAAAATATATATATATATTTATCTGGTATAGAGATACAATGTCAAGCTGTTACAAAACCAGATAAACCTTGCTCTCAAATGGCAATCAAGGATTTGGATTTATTACTTATTTTTAAGAATTTATCTAAACCCGGAATTATAAAACCTACCAGCTGATAAGATGCACTTTTTTTCCTGAAAAATATTTGATAATAGATCCAAAATGTGATAATTAGCCGTGACAGAAAGAAAAATAACTCTGTAGAGTCGGCGACTTTGGGCTTGCTAGGACAGTAACCTATTTAATCCTCAAATATTTTCTGAAAAATACCTAAATCATTATAGGGTGCATTTCAAATTTAACTCATACAAGCTGCTGCAGGGTCAAACTCCACTCCCAACTGAAGATGATTACTGCAATGCTTGTATTGTATGTTACACAGATGCAGTGATATTGCCTAATTAGCGAACAAAACTATGTATTTACTTATTTTTTGTAAAAAAAAGGCCAATTTCACTAAAAAAAAAAAATTTTTTAAAAATGTTTTTAAATAGTTGTTTTTATCATTGTTTTGATTAAAAAAACTTTTGATCAAATTAAAACTACATATTTATTTTTGGGAAAATCAAAACAAGGATAAAAACAACTTTTATTTTAGTGAAATCAAACGTTTTTTTCTTTTTACAAAAAATAAGCAAATACAGTTTTATTCACTAATTAGGTAAATTTACCGATTCGGCATAACATATATAATAAATAAAAAATTATTAACAAATATGTATTTTGTTGTAGTATAAATGTATTTATTTATTAGAATGAAATGAGCCTTTGCATATTTGTAACATAAATGTTCAGAGATATGTCAGACTTGTCAGTTGGCAAGAGAGCCACCTACTGAACTGAACACTTGGTTATTTCAAATCATGGCAGGGAAATGTTCATTTTATAAATGTATTTATTTATTGCAATGAAATAAGCCCTTGCATATTTCTAACAAATTTTCGTAGATATGTAAGACTTATCAATTTGGCTCAGTCGGTAAGAGAGCCAGCTACTCATCACTTGGTCGTGATTTCAAATCACGGTAGGGAAATGTTAATTTTATAATAGGTTTAGTTTAACGTGACGGGACAAACAAACAGTGAAGAGTTTACTCCCCTAAACTTTGTGAGAATTGTTCTTATGATAGAAAACAAAGTCAACTCCAGACTTGGAACAAAGTTTGAGAAAAATCCAATAAAAAAATTTTTTTTTAAATTTCTTTTTTTAAAAAAGGATAGATTTTCTTTTCTTCTTTAAAGAATAAAAATATATTTAATGAAATCCACCTGCGCATTCAAAAATGTGACCAATTCAAAAGTAACGTTAATATGAAAAAACACATAAAAAAGTAATAAGATTTGTTTCATTCTAATTTATTCATTTAATTTTTTTTTAAATTCTCTTCAATTTTGAGAATAAATAAGGACTGCTTGAAAAGAATGGCCATATGTGTTTGCATATTTTGTTGTGCAAAAAAGCTAGGATTGTTCTTGTTACGATAAAAAACAAAGTCAACTCCAGACTTGAAACAGAGTTTGAGAAATACCCAACAATAAAGAGTTTTCTTCTGTTTTTATTTAAACAAAGTAATATAAAAAAAATTAAAGCATAATCCCATCCTCAACTGGTGAAGATGTGCTCAATCACCAAAATGTTGAGCAAGTTACTCAACACAGAATTGTAAACTAAGCATTTTCCTTAGTTTAACTCTTTCCTCCCTAAGAGATAAATTTGATAAGGTCCTGGCCTTCCTCACTCTTCATCTAACAATGTGTCTTGTTCCCTGAAACTAATATAACAGCCTGTTGCTGACCAAAAAAATACAATGGGCAGTAAATAAATTGCTATATCTCTTAATATTAAATGTACGCTTACTAAATTTTCAGTGATTATTCCCAATGTATCACTTCTAAGTCTGGTGAACTAAAACCAGCAAAAAGTTATTTGAAAAAAGGTATTATTATCGCTTGATTGGCATGATTTAAATTTGCATATGATTTAAATTTAAACAAGTTTTGTTTTTTTTAGTAAATCTTTTTATCAATATTTTTTAAAAGTTTCCGCTGTTTATTTTCAATAATATTTAATAAATTATTATCTATAAACTGTTTAGCGGTATCAGTGTGTAGCTGATCCAGGAATGTCCGTAAAATCATCAATATTTACGTTCTGCTAGCGATTGGTTCACGGAACGTTATTTTTTGGTTCATCTTTTTTATCACGCCCCAAGTTGTTTTCAGAGAGGAATGAGTTAAAAAGCAAAGTTTTTCTTTCCATGCGAGTTTGTAATCACCTGATCAAGTTGAGAGAGAATTTCTGAGTCTTTGACCAACAGTGTGCTGATCTAGCCACTAATTCTTTTTAACTGATGAAAAAAAGTCTTTCCTCATCAATTGTGATTAGGAATTGATTAAAATGTGGGTTAATTTCTCAGGTTCTTCTTTAAAGTAGGTAGTCCAAACAGTTTTTGTGGCGAAAATGTCACAATAACGCTAGTTTTTCCCTGTTTTTCAAGTGTTCATTCTCCATAATGTTGACTAATACAAAACTGTTAAGCATGCCATAATAAAGAATGTCCAATTCTGAATCTGTTGGTCTCTTATTTGTCATCATTTGACTTAAAAGGAATTTTACAACGAATTTTCAATTTAGTGTGTAAACAGCACCCAAACTACGCTGTGACAGTTTTTATATTGTGGTCGAAAAAAAAAGGTGTCTATAATAAATGATTGCTGACACCTCTTTCAATGTATGTCTTTGGAACCAATATCACCTAGTAGAAAAATAGATGTTCTTCAGTTTCGTATAAAATTTAAGTAAATACAAAATGTCTACATATTAAAAAAAAAATGATGGCTTTTCAGTTTTATAGGGTTTTGAAAAGGACATTTTTTTGTAAGTGTTCAATTTGCCGCAAGTCCACAAATGAATAAATAATCATAATTAGTGAACTAATAGGAGTAGAGAGACAAATGAGGTATCAAAATGTTCAGAATAACAAGACCTATAAGGGGAAACAGGCAGCAGATGTATAAGATCTTCCTGTAAAAACGCATTGGAGTACCTATTTAAAGTCAAGAAAACAAAGCTTTAAGTCTATCACAGTGATTCTGAACAAGGGGCGCATGCCACACAAGGGGGCAATTTAAATATATTGGGGAGCAACTTCAAGATACTGGTCCACAAGTTAAATTATAGATTTTCTGATTCAAAAGAAATGGATTTTCCATCTTGGCTAACTCAGCTATTCTGAGTAGACCTGTATGAAGTGGACATGAAATATCAAGATGAACTTGCTGAAATACAGAATGATTAATCTCTTTAAAATATATTCATAGTAATCAGGATGTGGCTTTGTGATGAGACAGAAACTAAATACACCAATTCAACTAGTTTGGCAAGAGAGCTACCGTTATCATTCCCATATTAACATTTGGTAGAATGTGGTTTTAGTGTTGATAGTGACTTATCACAAAAAAGAAGAAACCAACTAGATGTCACTAGGAGACTTAGGACTGAAGCCAACTAAATTAGAGCCTGAAATCAAGACCATTTGTAGTAAACATCGAAATCAAGGGTGTAACACTATAACCAGTGTGTGGATTTTAGACGTATCTATGATTGACGGTTAATCAAAGATTTTACAAGTAGAATTTACAAAGAAGTTGTAACAAATTCATGGCAGGGATGTTGATATATTAAAAATTGGGACACATGACCGTAATTCGAAGCGGTTGTTTATTCAAAGGTATAAAGCCACCTGGAGGGTCAAAAGAAAAGGATGCTAGATTTTATCTGGGTACATGAAATAATGTAACCGAGGGAAAAGGTTGAATTGCACTTTGCACTAAAACAATTAAAGAAATTATTAGTCACCGAAATTGTCGAGAATATGAGAAACAATAATCGCAGATAAATATACTTTTGATTTGGGTGTCGGTCGAAATTGTATTAAGAGGATGGTTGACCTTAAAGGGTAGAATAGATTATATTTGCAAAATGAGAAACTTGTTTTGAAAAATAGAGATTCTTAATTAAGAAATTTGTTTACGAGATAAATGAAAGTGCTTTTCTTGGAAATGGGGTTGCCCCCCAAGAAGGGGTCAAAATAACGAAATTACTCGTAAGCCAATGATCAACATAGCAAATGAGGTCATCTACATAGTTCTGTCCATTCAAAGAAATAGTGTGAGGAAACTAGCCAATGAAATCAAAGGGTGGCAACGTTGAAGCAGGCTAAAAGTACTGTCCAGACAAATTTGGAAATGCTGGGAATTTAACCTTGGGGTCATTTACCAAAGACCACATGGGTACCATGCTTTAACCCTTACACATGGAAATCAGGCCCTAAGCAGCAGACCAGAGCAGACCACAGGAGGCTGTTGAAGAGAGGTGTTGTTCAGACCTGGCAAACTCTTTACCCTGCAAGACGAAGTACTGGCGAAGTTTGTGGTTTGTGGTTTGTGGTTCAGCTAAAGTCCCAACTTAAGATATCTAACCAAGTCCAGAGCAGCAAGAAGTTCTGACTGTTTGTAACTGAAGGCTTGATACCATTATTGTCTGTCAATGCCAGCTTCGCTTATCTTGCCATTTGAGTGCTTCAATCTCAACAGATTAGTCTTAGATCTGACCAATTGACCGACAATCTTCGCTTAGCGACTAAGCACCTCAGGAAGTGTTAAATTGAAGTTTATAACCCTAGAGCATCTAACAAAACACTTTTGTTATTGTTAACCTTTACACAAGCATTCCTTGTCATCCCTCGAGTTACCAAGATCTTTGGTAAATTCTCTTTGCGACTGGACCAATTTCAACCAACTTTGCCAACAACCCTTCAGTAGATCTTCAAGCACATTGTGGGCGGAGAAGGCGTTGGAGGGGTGAGACCAGACCGAGTGAGGGGCTACTTGTCACAAGGGTCTCACTATATTACCAAACTTGACAATCTAATGTGTCATATTTTTAGATAATATAGTAAATTTAAAGTGGCATTATTATAGCCTGTCATACTTAATACATTTTTTTAGAACTTGATTTTTTTTAAAATTGTCATTGAAATCTTTTCTTGTTGATTTAAAAAAATTTTCTTAGATTTAAAATTCTAAATTTTGGTAAATTTCTGAATTAAACATTTTATTATAACTTTTCGAACACCAAATTTATTTTATTATAATAAGGGGAACATCAAATTTCTTGGGCTGTCGAAGTGAGACATGGATTAAAAATGGTGAAAAACTACTGGTCTATACATTAAAATGCATTCGTGATAAAGACATTTCATCTTAGATTCTGCTCTTTAAGCAATCAGGGATTTGTATGATGAATATTTTGTTATTAAATTTGAATAGTTTTTACCTTCAACCTAATTTTAGTTGTTTTTATACAACTTATAAATTCGGTCCACTGATTCTATGGCAACGAATAACAGCGCAATCAGAAAAAAAGAGTAAACTTTCGGTTGAAGGTAAAAACTAGTCAAATTTAATAAAAAAGTGGTGTGTTACAATACTTCATCCAATAATAATAAAGATTGATTTTGTTATTTGTTTTCCCAATATATTCAATGTGTTAAACTCCAATAACTAAACAAGATAATGATACAAACGATGAATAAAACATCAATACCACAAGTGGTATTGATAAGGAGAACACCGATTAAAAAAACAATGATGCAATTAATGGTCTGAGCAAATTCACAATTACTAATGATGCATCATTACACTAATATCAAACCACTTCCCTAGTCTCATAATGCAGTACTGTGAAACATTATTTTATTACTACTACTACTACTAATAATAATAGTAATAAATGCATTTATAGAAAGCGTCATTTCTCAATACTTAAGTCCGCACTGGACAAAAGCGCTTGAAAACATGTGCAATCAATTGCAGTAAAAATATAAGACCTATTAAAGAAGAGTAAGAAGAAATTGCAACTTGACAATAAGGTTCTTTTACAAAACACTGGGCAGGAGCTACAGTTACGAAGTCTATTTATTTACTGAGTTCATATAATTATGAAAGTCTTGAAACAAGTTTTTATTTTAAAGCCTGCTAATGTATGTTCCGGATATCACAGGGTAATTGATTCCAAAGTCTGGGTACTATATAGCTGAAACTCCTGCACCCATGAGTCATATTCATAAAGACAAGTTCTAAAATCAAACCATTTAAATATCGGATGTTAATAAGAGCACAGAGTTCATAAGGGCACATATCATGCAGACATTTGAATATTGTAATTCAAATTTTGAACACAACTCTTTCTTCTATCCTAAGCCAAGTGTGTACCCGTGTCTTCAAAAATGAGTTTTTGGGGTTTTTTTTAAAATTCAGCCCGTCTATACCATTAGCTGCTTTGATGTATTGTCCCCTTTCCCCAAGGTATACAATCTGACTAACATACTCAATGCTTAAAATTTCAACACTGTGTCATCAGTGTACCCTTTGCCTATTGATAAGTCATCAGGTTGCTATGGTCTGCGTCAGAGTTCAAATCATGGTAATTCCACTTAATTTTATATATTGGTTTTCTTCAGCGAGACAGAAAACAAATAAATAAAAACACATAGGTAATTATTGTGTGTGTTTTGATGACCTTATCAAACAAAAACTAAAAATCTGCTGCAAACAGTTCTATGAGGATTAATTAGAAAAATGGATTAGTCCCCGAGGGGGTAATTTGGGTAGTCCAAGGGGGAAATAAGGCTATTAGGTAAAAACAAAAGTTTAGTCTAGAGATAGGGTTTTCCGCACTTCTATCTATCAAGTCGAAGGCTCGAAATAAACTCCAAATGACTATATATGATCACCTGAGGACCCGTCAGCCACATGAAAATATTGTAGCCACAAAGACAACATAATCTGCATCAATGTGGTCTGCAAGCTTTGCAAAGTACACTTGTGCTTGAACAAAGAAACTGTTTTGAGGCATACCACACACCATTAAATTAGCCTGTTTTTGGACCGCACAATAACATTTTTAAATCAACCCGGGATGTGTTATTTTTTTTTGTCAATATCAATTTTTTCATATCTATTCATTATATTGAATGTTATTCTTTAATTCTATGTTTTATTTTAACTTTCTACTTTAATTTTTAATTTTTTTCCTTTTTTGGTCACTTTTTGGGCAAGGCACCATATAATAAAATAATATCAAAAAATTTCAGAAAACTTGCAACTGAAAATATCTTGTAATTAGGTCTAGTTTAACATAGAAAAAAGTTTTTTTTTATATCTAAAATATTTTTAGGTGTGCCCTACAAAGGGTTAAGATGTGCTCTCTCACTAATAGACCCAGAAATCGAAGAACAGAGATCCCATTGATGGGTACATCAGTTACGAATGCAGAATTATTATTCTTTTTGTAATAAATTTGAATTTCAAATGATGTGTTCTAATTATTTTTGCTTGCTTTATTTGAGTAACAAATACATAGCAGCAGCTGTACAATTATAATATTAAACTATTTCTTAGTATGAAGCTGTCTAATTATACATAAAATAAAGTTATTTGAAATTCTTCTTTGTTGCAACTTACTAAATGGAAGGGGGGGATACTAGTAATCTTACTGACAAAAACGGGGAATGACTCGAAAAGGTTGGGAACCACTGCATTAGTCACACTGAGGATTTTTGTTTATTTTTGGGGGCAATTAATTCAATCATAGCGCTACTGCTATATCCAGTACTTAACACAACATCAAATTAATCATCTTTAGAAAAAAAATGTCAAGTAGCTAATTGAGAAGTCACAAAAATTGGAACAGAGAAACGGTTGCTAACAAAAAGAAAAAAAATGTTTAATAAAAACAGAATATGATACGCTTCTGAACATTAAAGTAGCAATTCCAAAAATCAATAATCTTACGACTTTTTTTAAAACTGTACAACGTAGGGAAGGTGGTCCTGATTGGAATTCAGCTGACGTGACGTAACCATGCAATCTGTTGAAAATTTATGAAGCGAGGCAAAACAAAATATAATTTATGTATTTACTTGTTTTTCTTTCATGAATTCTCTTATTTCTTTTTATTTGTGCACTGTTTTTAACAGAGTGTGCAAAACTTTACAATCGGGATCACCTTTTCTACATTGTGCTCTTTTAGGCTAAGAATCTATACGACAAGAGTTAGTGATTCATTTACCCACCAAAAATCAAATGTGGTGAAATTTCCAAACATCACTTAAAGAAAATGATTATTCAAATCTCTGAAATGTCATCTTATACAGAAAGGAAGTCTCCTTCTCATCCCATCTTCTCGTGTTTACAGCAATTCAATTATGACTAATTTTTTGCTACTATTTACCTTCATCTTAATTGTTGTTGCTTTTTATCGCAACTAAACTCAGGCTGGTTTCCCTTTGGCAGTGAGTAAATAAATTAACAGCGCAAATCAGAATAATGAATAAGTTCCAGGTGAGAATCGAATTCACGATAGTAGCAAAAAATTAATAATGATTTACAATATTCAATTATTGTTTACATATTTTTTTCTAACTCATTTCTGAAAGGTACATTTTTTAACTAACATTTTCTAAAAGATTTTTTTTTTACAATAAATCTGTGCAAAATGTCATTTTTCAGGTAATTTTTGGTGGGTCTAATAGTAAAATGTTGGAATGTAAAAATTATAAGTGCACCTACTACTTACTAGTTGTATATTGTAAACAATAATGACTGAGAAACAACAATGTTCTTAAAGCACTGGTTTAAAGCACCACGCCCCCTTTTAGTAATTGGACCGTACTTCCGCGCCCACATCGTCAACCAAATGGTATTGTAAATAGGTGAAAACGAATTTTAATACCATTACCTTCATCACGATAGCAAACATTTGTTAAGAGAATTTCCAAAATAATTGGAGAAATTGGGACTCTTGAAATTACTCACGCCCCCCTGGTTAAGAACCACTGTTCTAAAGATTCATCCAAAATAAAGCTAATTGCTTCCAGGGTTAAATGTCTTCAGAATTGGGGGGTAGAAAATATACATTTTTTTTAATTTTAAGACAGTTCCACTTCTTATGTTAAAGTGTAGAACCTGTTTAAGAGTGTAGCTTTGTTGAATTTAGTGCCATTTGGGGATGAAGGATTTTATTTATTTAATGAAACACGAAACATCACATTCAAATCGAGGCACAATGTAGGGAAGGTGGTCCCCGATTGTAATGTTTCACACCCTCGCACACTCGATGTTAAGAACGGTGCACAAATAAAAAATAGAAACAGGATTCATGAAAAGAAAAATCAAAGTAAATATATATTCTTATTGCTTTGAATAAATTAAATTGCTTTGCCTCGCTTTATAAATGTTCAACAGATCGCATGTGGCACGTCACGTCACATGCGAATTCCAATGGGGACCACCTTACCTACATTGTACTTATTTCGGTTAGTAAATAAATATCCAATTTAGAAAAGTTGGTTAAAGATTCAATCAAGGTTTCATATAAATAAATCGGAATAAACAAAACCTTAACATTTCATGACATTATTTTTAGCCAACTTCAGTAAAATATGTTGTTCAACATTCAACAATGCCCAATCCCTGATATTCATTTGTGGATGTATTTTCACAATACCTTCAAACAAACGATTTCTTTTACAACAGAAAAGGTTTTTTCACATTTTTTTTCTTACTATTATTCAGATTAATAAAACTTCCCACATTATACAGTAATAATTACCGTATTTACTCGTGTATAATGCTAGGAATGTAATATAAAAGAATCAGGGTCAAATGGGGGGGGTAGCATTATACTCGAGTGTAAAAATGATAACATTATGTGAATGTTGGGGGGGGGGTCCGACAAGATGGTAGTAACGGGTGAGGACAGTGTGGAAAGTGGAAAGTGAAAAGATTGGGAAAAACATTACATCTCAAAATTGTATTATTATTAAAACGTAATTATTAAGGTTTCCCCCTTTTAGGCTACAAAAAGTGGGGGTCGCATTATATTCGAGATCGCATTGTACTCGAGTAAATAGGGTCGGGTACACTAATTCCTTCCTAAATTGGGGGGAAATGACTGGAAGTAACAGATGTCTGTACTTTGCTAGATAGTATTAGTAAGTAGTAAGTACTCAATATCATACCTAATCGAGTTTAACAAAGGATTTGTTTGAGCATTTGAAGGCTATATCCCGTCCTAGTTTCTTAAGTGTCCCAAATTATCACGGTTGTTGTGAGGAGGGGGGGGCACTTATCTGTTAGTTACAACAAAATACTAAGTAGACATAAGTAAAACTATTCAGGGTCATTTTTTTTCGACAGTATCAAACTTTTTTTTATTGTTATTTGTATTCGACAGAATCAATATTTTTTTTTTTATTTGTATTCGACAGAATCAATATTTTTTTTTATTATTATTTCTATTTGTATTTTTCGACAGAATCAATATTTTTTTACTGTTATTTCTATTCATACAATTTCGAAAAAAAAAAATTTTTTTTTAAAAACATACCAGCTATAAATACTAAAAAAAAAAAGAAAGAATTTAAGAAAAAGTGTGCACCCAATTATATGGTAAAAAAAACCCCCAAAAAAACAAACAGTTTAGTTGAAATATCTAATGGAATGTAACTTTTATATTTGTTTACACTGTTTTCATTAGATTTGATATCTGCTTAAAAAGGCTTAGTATTTTGTTGTCACTGACCGAGTGCCCTAGAAAAGAAAAAACAGTCCCCGAGACTACCGAGTAGATAATTCCATACCATATACTTTAATAGGCGGTGTGACAAATCTATTAATTGACATTTTGAAATCTTCTCCGAAATTAGATTTTTACTTAAGTGATGTGATTTTAAAAGTAAAAACATACAATTATGGTTAAAATAGCTGAAGGAGTGGTTACTTTTATTTGACTTTGTTTACTACACTTTGTTTTTAGTAGATTTGATATCTGCTTCTTAGTATTCTGTTGTTACTAACCGTCCCTCACAACAACCATGATACAGAACGTTCATTTAAACAGACATTCCACAAGTTGGGAGTTCAAAACTGTTACTGGCTTCATTCGGATTGGGCCATTTTAATTGGTTATCCAAAACATTCAAGATTTTCAATTAAATGTTTGTTACATTGTGAAACAATGTGACAATTCCAATGTTTTTATTTTGGCTATAAATACACAGAAATCTGACTTCAGGGACTTCATCAAAAAACAGTATTTCCTAAGTACTGACACATGCTAAAAATGCAAAACTCAAATCTAGTGCTCTATGTGGGGATTTAACTTAAGTAAACATTAATTTAATATTAGTAATTTTACAAGATAACACACAATATGGTACAGACGGACACAGATACTCAGTATAAGAGATGCAAACAGACTCACTCATGTTATAAAAACACTAAGAACTACAACAGAGGTCACAGTCATTAATACCAAATCAACCACCATCCTGTTTATTAGAGACAGATTTTATATCAAGGTCCTTTTCATACTGGAACTCCCTTTCAGATAAAACAGTAAACTATTTCTACTAAGTTAATAATAAGTTACTGTTTAAGCATGTTAATAGTACGTATTAATATATTTAAAACAACCTATCAAAAGTACAAGATAAACATTTCTAAAATACGCAAACCTTAAATGCCAACCCCTAGTTGCTTATTTGTTTAGATATATCTTGAGGTGTTAAACATGATCACTATTTTCATCCACAATCAGTAATCTAAACAAATTACTTACAATTACAACTAAAGGGTATTGTTTAAAAAAAGGGAAATTTTCCTTACTATTATATAATTTGGTATTAAAAAGATCAACCAAGAAACAGATAAAGAAATGATTCATATGAGGAAGCGAAGGGCCTCTTTCTTACCTGATTCGATCACTTGTGCCACTGTAACCCCAACGGCTTTCGATCTGGCAGAACCGGAGCACAATCTGCTCTTTGCCAGTCAAGCAACAACGGGGAACATCCGAAAAACTTATCGGGGGTTTGGGGTTGACAGTGAAATGAAGAAAAAGTTCCACAACTTCTCTGTCAATGAGAATCCCACTCTGTGCAGCTCCCATGGCAAATTCCTCAACAGACATCAGAGGGAACCTGATGAGTTTCAATGCTTTGCCAAGAACCTTCCTTTGATTTCCTGGAGTTTGTGCAAAGTTCTGCCTTGAGCACTCGGCCTCAGCCCACCGGCAGACGGCTGAAAACAATTTACATTCTCTTATACCGAGGGAGTTCCTTTCCAAAACGACACACATCGTGTCAATATCAATGTCTGTGAAACCATCGGCAGCAAGGGCTTCGGAGGTGTTTTTATCGATGGTTTCCAGGCAAAGTGCAGCCAATTGCGATTCGTCAAAGAGCCGAGCTTGGGTGAGCAACATGAATGCATTGTCACTGCTGAGGTTTCGCTTTAAAAAATCAACACACGACCTCTCCAGGGCGGGTACGGAATACTTTTTGGCTGCATATAGAGTGGTCATTACAGTCTCGGGGTCAATGAGTACCTCGTCACAATAGAGGAAGCGCAACAATGCAAGAAAAGCTGCCGGTTCGACATCGGGGATCTCTATGGTGTTGTTGTCGTTAGATGGGGGTGAGCTCTTCATCCAGCTGAAGAGGGCATCGAATACGGCACTTCCGACGGAGAGCACAAACTTGTGGGCAGGGATCAACTGAGAGTTGGGGGGTTTGCCCACTTGAAACCGCACATCACACATAATGTCCGTGTTAAATAGGTAGGAGAGTCTCTCTTTAACGGTAACCTTTGAGGCCTGCCAGTTGTAAGGCCCGCCCCCAATGGCCACACCACCGCTACCCCCAACCGTCGAGGTCTTCATGGAGGGTGTGGTCGATACGTTGTTATAGCCGGACCTAGCACCGGAGGAAAGGTAATTGTGGGTAGGACTCTCGCTGCAGGAGAGAGTTCCCAGACTGTAGGGGTAATAGGAAGAGTACGACGTGGGGGTCCTGGGTCCCAAGGGGGGCGCAGCTGCCGACGAAGACGACACCGAGAAATTTGACAGCGGAGATGGTGGTGTTAGGGGCGAGCAGATACTTGAAGGGGAACAGTCCACAGGAGTTTCCGCACCGAGGGGTCCGGGATCTTTCTCCTCCCCCGTATGGCTGGTAATAGAGGTGGTGGTGGTGTGGGTACCGCTAGCGGTGGTGGTGGTTGTTGTACTATCCGCTGTCGACTGGGGTTCATTCATTTTTAGAAGATTCGAAGAGGGTGAAACCAAAGTAGTATGGGCGGAAGATGGAGTCTTGCTTGAAGAAACGGGAACAACAGGCACTCCCTTGCTATTCATGGTGGAGGATGAAATACTGGTACACTGTGGTTGATAGTGGTGACGGGTTCCATTATTAGCCCCAGACCCACTTTGATTCATATTAGTCGTGCCACAGGCATTACCTTCAGGGGGAGACGATACTGAATCAGTTGAAACAGAAGGAATAGTAGAGACGGTGTTCGTAGTGGCAGTAGTAGTAGTAGTCGCAGTACATAACCCACCAGCAACGTTGTTCTTGTTGCTATTACTAGTAGTAGTAGTACTACTAGTAGTTTTGCTGCTAGTATTACTAGTAATAGTAGTTGTGGTGGTAGCTGCACTGCTGCACGTAGCAGTATTAACTGTACTAGTTGTAGTACCAATAGTGCTATTAGTGCTCGTAAGGGTTTTACTAGAATTTTTGGAACTGGTGTTGTTATCCGTAGTTTTGGTATTATTATTAGTCGTACTATTAGAATTATTATTATTGGTGTTGTTATAATTACTGCAACTATTATTATTATTATTATTGCCAGAACTGTTGGGTGAGGATGCAGTTTGGCTTGATGAACGTTGGTTTTTAGCTTCTTCCTTACTAATTTTGCTTTTTGACTCCATTATATTCATAAAAAAAACTCAAAAGGAGCAAAGTAAGAAATGCGAGTCATATTATTATTGGAGTTTATAAGTGACTCTTCTTCTTCAAAAGTCGAATATTAATAAAAAGACAAGAGAAATGGAATATTACAAATTAAATTCTTTCTTAGTAATAAAGTGGTTGGTAGGACTATGGAATTGAAGAAAGTGTTATTAACAGATATAATTCTTTTTAAAAATTAATTACATTTATTACATCACTGCAAATGTTTAAGATTCTTGATATTTGTTATTATTACGTGTGCAGCCTTCTTTCTTATTGTATATACAAATTGTATATACACTTTTTTTGCACTAAAATAAATGTACTAAAAGAATTTCTTTTTAAAAAGTAGTTTGCAAACAATAACACCAGAAAAGATAGGTTGAACAGAAAAACAAGTTCAAACACAAAAAATGAGCAATTAAATAAAATAATCACAAGATCACAATGTTATGTTTAAAAAGTCCTACTCGAATTGTTTTTATATTTTTTGGAAGAAAAAAAACAGTTAAAAGCGTTAAATTCCTCAAGTTATTTCAAGTTTTAATAATACCAATTGTAATTCATTTATGTTCTTAGTTTTTATAATACCCTCAAAAAAACAATTTGGGACGTTAAACTACACCCGGGAGGGAGAGAAGAGTCAATCAGTTGTTGAAAATAGTAGTCGATTCCGGGATACCCGTTTCTTCATATATTTTTTTGTTTTGCTGGTGAAGGAGGTCAATAAGGCCTGGGGTTGTTTTTTCTTTTTTTTGTTCTTGAATTCTTGTAATAATGTTCAAAAATTCATTATTTGTTGTGTGTTTTCTTTTGTCCTTCTTCTTCCACGGAATTTAAGTAGCAGAAGAAGTGATGAAGAAGAGCAAGAGAAGTTTCAAAGCATTTTGGCACAAGAAGAAGAAGAAGATTATTATTAGAGGAGCGAAGAGGCACTTCTTCCACGACCCCTGCGTTTCGGTCGGCGAAAAAAAGCCCAATGAAGTTTTAAAACTGGGATTTGAACATAGTTCCAACGAACTGACAAAGGAAGGTTGACAATGTTTGCAACAAACTCCTTTTTAACTTCCTTTCATGGTCGTCGTTGCCGCGGACGAACGACCGTCTTTTTTTGCGTTGCTCACCCACAGAACTTAAAAGTTTTTTCTTCAATGGCGCTTACGAAGATTCTGGCAGCAGCAGCTCCCTCTGAAGACGGCAACAACTGAAAAGGGGAAATAACTCAAGAAAAATACCCTTAAAGTTAGTTTGCCTCTAGACCAGTTATTCCCTTAAGTGGGTGCTACCGCCCACTTGAGGTCACTGAAAGACCCAGGGGCCACTAGAGGAGTAAATTGGGGCACTTGGAGACTCATGGGGGGAGGTTGAAGGTAGGGGGCGTCGGGAGATTGAGGGGTCTGGGATGTAGGGGGTGTTTAAAGACAAAGGTTGGAGACAGATGTGGAAAAATTAATCATGCCCCTCCTTATTATTTATTTTTATATTAATTAATCAATTATATTTTTGGTTATATAATAAATGCTTAAATCTTTTTTTAAATTTATTAAAATTCAATTTTCAATGTATTTTTTACCAACTTAACGTGGAAGGGGCTGATGAAATGCTTTGAAAGGGGCTGGTAGTCTAAAAAAAAAAAGTCTGGGAA
>VCCN01000387.1:6414588-6430601 GCA_006491835.1 Architeuthis dux
AAAACTTGTAATAACTCTATAATAAGCACATAACTCCAATACTGTTAAAGCATTCACTCAAGCTAAACAGGCCATCACCAATTTCACAAAACTTAATTACATAAATAATGACCCAGAGTCTGAAGTTTCTCTCACTACAGATGCCTTAGACCACACAATTGGAGCAGTAATTCACTAGAAAATAACAAGCCTGAAAGTCAGACCATAGATGTGCTAGTTTGATCTTATGGATTCTTTTAAAAGCCCCCTTTCTTTGAAAGCCCCTTCATTTAACAGCCCCTGCCTTTTATTTATTTATTTTCAGTGTAAAAAAAAACTATACAAATTTGTATATACAGGCATGCATCATAACAATCATATTTATACAATATCTAGGGCCTTAAACTTTTGTGGTGGTGTAATAAACATCATAATTCTTCTTAAAATCATTCGCATCTGTTGATAGCACTACATATTCTGGTAATCTATTCCAAAGTTCTACCACACTATTGCTAAAAAAGAATTTTCTGATATTCAATCTACTTCCATTTGCTTATACTGTATATGTGTGGCCACTCAGTCCCTTGTACTCCCTTCTAAAAGACCCTGTCTTTAAAATGTTGTTTCGGTATGTCAGGAACTAAATGCACCAAAAGGGAACTAAATCTAGTTTCAAAAGACCCCCCAAAAAGCTAAATCGGCAAATTTATGTCAGCCCGTCAGTCAGTTATGGTTATAGATACTAAAGATATTAGTGCATCTAAAAATTGACATCACACCAATCTCTTTTTTCTCAGCAAAATTGTACGCTGCACAAACAAGATACAGCCCATTTTCAAAGAGAATTGTCAGCTATTTATCTAATGATCAAACATTTCAGACACCTTGTAGTGGACCAAAACTAGATTATCTTTGGTCCTTAATAAAAAAAAAATTTTTTTTTAGCCAACCCTCAATGTATACACTCAGAACAATTCAGAAAAAATAAACAAGTTGAAACTGCAGTCGTCTACTCATTAACTCAGAATTCCAACCGATACAAGCTGATATCAGAGACACAGAGTCTGGAAAAGCATCAAAGATTTTCATGTTCAATTATCTTTTAGAGTTGGTAACAAAACCAAGCCAAATGCTAAGATTCAGCAATTCACACCCCACTAACATATCACTTTCAATATAAGTAACACACAAGTCTAAACTTTGCTTAGTCCTTCACATTCTCCTTGGCAGAAACGAAGGTTTTCCACCACACACACATGTGTGCATATACACTCACAGCCACAACAAATACAAACAACGGTATCTTTTTCCATCGAACTTTGAAAAGTTAACTTTCTAACATTCTATGCTGAACAAACATTGTAACGAAATAGACCCAGATCATGTTACCAAAGAACCGTTGGGAATTTGAAAAGTGGGAGGAGTTATGACCATTAGCATACATAAAGGCTAGATAGAAACAGAAGGGAGGAGTTAGGGTCGGAAGGCAGTTTGGCATCGAGGGCATGGGACGGCGTGTCCACCTGACGGCCTGTTAGAAGCAGTGACCAGTGGGAAATTTGAATCTGTAGTAGTAGCAGCCCTGAAAAGTGACCAACTCTTTTAAACGTATTTTGTTTACGACATGCAACAGAATTTCCGTACCTCAACAAAATCCGCAGACCAGCCCAGAAATTGACCTGCGTAGTATGGAAATAAAACTTCTTTAAATTTTAAGATCCGTGGATTTTGTCGTCTTTTCTCTCCACACACGTGGGAGAGTTTTTTTGTCCGGAATGATTTTCCCTCCACAGAAATGTGGCTCCCGTCGGCAGACCCGGACAGAGAGACATCATCATCATCATTACAGTCCGCAGCCCGTGGAGGCGATCCGGTCAGAGAGGTCATCATCATCGTCATCATCGCAGTCCACAGCCCGTGGTGGAAATGATCGTCTCTGTCTCTTTCTATCTCACCCTGACTTTCTCTGAAACTACTATCTCTCTCCCTCCCTCAACATCTTTTTCTATCGTGGCGACCAGAAGAGGAGAAGTTTGATCGCCCGTTATGCTACAACATTCTTCTATATAGAACTGTAACGAACTCTATGTAGGAATACTTCTACAGCTAAATGTATTGATCTAATCTTGTGCACATTCTAATAAATATCTCTTGTTAAGTTATATCGCATTTGCATTTTTATATTGCATGCAACTGTTCATATTTCTCTTTCCATTCAATTGTCGCATGCAACATTATTTCTTTCTTCTATAATTACAGAAAGAGACAGTGAAAGAAAGAACTAAGGAATACATTCTCATTACTTAAGTAGATGACTACTGCTATTACTACCAATATCGCTATGCTCTTTTTAAGCTAAGTACATTCACTTAGTATGTTAATGTGGTAGGGTTAAGTTTTAGGTAATACCAATGGGATCAGATAGTAAATAAACCTAACAATATTAATCCACTACGTTACAACCTCCTCGAAGGTAGGTACTTCACTGTATACACCAGTGGTTTTCTAAGAGTGTGCTACGGCTCCCCAGAGAACTGCAGTTAAGTTTCAGGGCGCTGTGGGATACTTGAAAGTTTTAATAATTCCAGGCCAACATAATTCAATACGCTGATGAAGATTTGTGAAACTGTATGGTGAACAACAGGCTCACCCATCTCAATAGTAATTATGATTATTACCAGAGGAAACAAATATATAAGTTTTTTATGAATCTAAATTACATAATTCATTATTTTTTACCTAATTATCCTAGCTGCATGAACATAAATGCAATCATTTAGTTAATTAATTACCACTATCCACAACAAACCACTTTAAACACTGTTGCTGGGTTTAGGTAATTCATGTGTTCTAACATTTATATGCATATATCTATCTATGTATCCAGACATCGCCCTGCCCTAACTGTTCATAGTAAAAACTTGAAATTTTGCACACACACTCTCCTCAATGTGTAAGGAGAACGTTTTTGTTTTTTCAAAATTCACATCCAAATTAAGTTTTTAGTGGGGGCATTCAATTTAAAATGTAAGTTCATGATAAATTGGTCACTTAGTTTGTGTGCAGCAATGTTCACACTTATATTACGAAAATTTTGACTTTTTAGTGATCACATCACAACAAAAGGCAAGAGAAAGTAACTTATTCATTGATCACCCATTTTTCCAAATTTTAATTGATCACCTCCAATACGGTTTGCAGCTTAAAGATATTATTCACATAACAGTTTCTATTGAGTGACTAACCAGACCTATTTGTTTTTTTGGGGTTTTGTTTTGAAAATCATGAATTTATGGTTCAAACCCTACTGGTAGCATTTTCATCAAGGTAACTTAATTTTACAACCACCACTGCTTAATTTACGAGGTAAAAAGAAGCATACATGGGAGGTGGTGATTCATGATTTCCCTTGGAATGTTAGTATTTTCTGAGTTGGGGCACCATTAAGAGATCCTAATACACTAAGGGGGCTACGATTTGAAAACGTTTGGAAACCACTGGTATACACTGATCGACCACCCCACCACTTACACACAGTAACAAATACATACCCAGGGTAATTAGACATTTGGACTATAGTGCACAATTTTCCACAGATATTAGGAATGTATTCTTGGAAAGACAATACTGTTGCAGAGGCATTATAACGTGGTATAATATTCAGCATAAAAAATTGCGCACTTAGCCATGATGTAATTATTAAGGAACAGCAAACAGCCAAAACACTACAACAGGTCAAAAATGACACCTCTTAAAATTTTTCAGCTATAGCTACACGATTTGGTACATAAACAATTTTGTGTGATGTCACTATAACATATCCACACCCATACATACCACCAAATGTTAGGAGAGAAATATTCCAACACTTTCACAACATGTCACATCCCAGCAAACGGGCAGCACTTAAAATAATTACAGAACGTTTAGTTTGGCCAGTCATGAACAAGGACATACATCTATGGACAGAACAATGCTTGTAGTGTCAGAAATACAAGCTACACAAATCAGGGATGCCAGATGTCTTTTGCTGCACAATACCAAATTTGTATGGTCTTGGGACCAAATTAAGTAGCTTCAGTACCAAAATAATCAGATAACTTAAAATCCATCATCAGACCAAATTTGTATGGTCTTGGGACCAAATTAAGTAGCTTCAGTACCAAGAGAATCAAATAACTTAAAATCCATCATTAGACTAAGCTTGCAGAAAGAATGGATTAAAATAGATATTTTTTAATCTATTGTTCATGTATATGTATGTTGTATCATATTATTCGTGTGTAAGGGATTGTTATCTTTTGTAAATTTTGTTCAGTTCCAAATTTGCTCAATTTTGGTCTTGAAAAATACAAAATGGCAACCCTGACGAACACACTAAAACCAATTTTGGCACTTTTAGCAATCCTGATGGGCATTTTTCACATGTACATATAAACATTGTTGGCCCATTGCCACTGTCAAACAACTTTACATATTATTATCATTATTGGATGAAGTAATCGTAATACATTATTTGAATTAAATTTGACTAGTTTTTACCTTCATCTTAATTTCAGTTGTTTTTATATACAACTTTCACTTTGGGCTGTTGTTTCTACAACAACGAATAACAGCGCGGTCTGAAGGTTTATTATTTATTATCCGACTGCACTATTATTTGTTGCCATAGAAACAATGGCCTGAATTTAAAGTTGTATATAAAAACAACTGAAATTAAGATGAAGGTAAAAACTTGTCAGATTTAATTAAAATACTGAACTTTACATACATCCTCACTATAGTGGATAGATTCATTTGTTGGCCTGTGACTACATCCTTAAAGGATATTTTAGCTGAAAATATTGCTAGAACATTTCTAGAAAGCTAGATATTGAATTTCAGAGTCCTTTCACCACGGACAGAGGTTCACAGTTCCAATCAGCTGTATTTCATGAACTAGCTAAAAAAGAAACGCCTGTAAGTTTTCAACTAGTTCCTGTGGAAGGCCTAATCTTTTGACCAGATAGAATCTATAATATCAGCCATGGTGAATTGAGTGAAGCCATTTCGGGAGCTTGACGCCTGTAAGTCTATTTCACATATCACAAACCTCGAAGATCTAGCCGATGTGTGAAGCCCTAGCAGGGACGGCTGATGCCATAGCCAGCGTAAGGGCACTACTTTATTTACTTTTGTAAATGTTACTTTTTTTATCAACTAAATGTATCAACTTGTATATAAATTTCTTTTATCTTTTACTATCATTTAACTCTCTTGTTCTTTTCATTCTTTTTAAAGACTATTGTAGGGTGTTGCTTATCACATGTTACTTACTACCCTTTTTGCTAGCTGCTACTATGAGGAGAGGAAAGCTAAAAGAACAACGCCAAAACATTCTCTCACATACTTTCGGCTAATTATGGTATTGTAGAGCCAAATCACTACTGATGGAGCTTAATCTTTCTTTGTACTTTTTTCACCCTTACAAATGGCAGAAAAAGTAGTAAACCCTGATGTATTTATTTATTAGAAGTGGGTACTGAGAGGCCACACACATAGAAAATTCTGTTTTAGCAATGAGTGGTAGGTCTTTGAAATTGATTACCGGAATATGTAGTGCTATCAACAGATACAAATTATTTTAAGAAGAATTATGATATTTCTTACACCACCGCAAAGGTTTAAGGGCCTAGATATTGTATAAATATGATTGTTATGATGTGTGCTTGTGTATACAAATTGTATACTTTTTTTCACACTAAAAGGTTTAAGGCCCTAGATATTGTGTAAATATGATTGTTATGATGTGTGCTTGTGTATACAAATTGTATACTTTTTTTTCACACTAAAATAAAATGTTCTAAAATGTTCTAAGAATTAAGTTTTGAAGTATATCATCTTCAGAACTCACTACAGACTTTGTAAAAAAAACGTATGTACAGGTTACTATAGATTAAAACAAGCCTGAGAGTCAGACCGTAGATCTGCGATTTCTCTCCCTTGCACTTTCAGACATATATAGAAGGAGGGTGAGGAAACGAGAGTTGGTGGGAGTGTTTTGGTATGTCAACCTGTCAGTAAGTCAGTGACAGTCATCGCTACTAGAGTTGCTTGCGCATCTAATGAAGTCAGTATTCTAATATTAATCACTTTGTTACCAGTGACTAGAGTCTATTCTTCCCATTTCACAATGGTTAAAAGCAGTGGTTCAAAAACATTTTCGATTCACGGCACACTTAGTGTATAGGGATTTTTCATAGCATCCTAATTCAGAAAATACTGAAATAATTCAGAAAATATTGACGTTCATGTGGTTAAGTTAGTTAAAAAAAATAATTAATCGTGTAACTTAAACACATAAACAAGTTGAAGAATCTGTGGTTATTTATATGCTGCTACTATGAACCAAGACTGTTCGGCACAGTTCTAGAACAATCCAGAATGTAAACCTTGTCTATTGACTGAATGCACTCTTGTGTCAAAACAGTGAAGCTCAACACTGGAAAGAGTGATTTGCAATGTGCCACTTAGATGCTGCTACCTATCATTGTGATCATGCACCAGGTTAGTGAATTACGATTGCCTGGAATTATTAAAACTTTCGAATATCCAGGAGCTAACTGCGGTGCCCCGGGGAGCTGCGTCACACACTTTGGGAAACATTGGCTTAAAGCATTGTTTATAGGCGTATCTTTTGGTGGGAATCATAATCTGTTTTCTCACATTTGAATGATGGAAAAAGAAATAGATCAGTTATTATTCTTTGTTCAACCTTTGTCGGAAATTCTCTCAAACTCAAGGGATATTTTTGCTGAAGTCGTATCTTTTATTGTCAGTATTCGAAACTGTCAACCAAAACTGTCACCAAAACAGTCAACATAGGTTTCTTCAGTTTTTAAATTGGTCTGGCTGGTTGGCTGGCTATGTATGTATCACACATACAGGCTGTACCAATGGAGGTACTCCTTATTATGTCTAGAAAAAACGTTTTTTTGTGTTTGAAAATTCCCATTCCTAAACAGGTTTTTAGTGGCAGGGTTCAATTTGTAGTGTAAGTTTATGCTAAATTGGTCCCTTAGTTTGTGTCCAGCAGCATTCCCCTCCTAAATAGGTTTTTAGTGGCAGGGTTCAATTTGCAGTGTAAGTTTATGCTAATTGGTCCCTTAGATTGTGTCCAGCAGCATTTGCGCATGTTTTTTTAAAATTCAGTCTTTTTTTGTGATCACTGCTCAGCAAAAAGCCAGAGAAATAATTTTTCATTGATCATCACTTTTTCCAATTTTTTAATTGATCACCCCCAACACGGTATGCTGCCAAAAGACATTGGTCACGTGACGGTTTCTATTGAGTGATTAACCAGTTTAGATTTTTCCTTCATAATCAGATTAATTATTCTCAGTTCATATGAAATGCTTTGCATGTCTAAATATTGCTCAGGTATCAAACATTCAACTGCAGATCGCAAGCTCGTTTGATATCTAGGACAGGCTGGCCTGGTTTACGCAAGTGGTGACATAAATGTAATCAGCACAAAACAAATCCCCTGACCCCCCACAATCCGCACCTGACCTGAAATACCAAAAAGAATTAAAAAATTTGCGAAATTTTGTCGTTATTGTAAATCAGCGTAAATCAGACCGGTGTAAAATCAGGATAGCTGATTTATTTAGCCGAGTGGTTAAAGTCACCGAAAATGTAATGTAAAAAAAATTTTTTTCCGGTTTTAGAGCCCCTCTCTAAAACATGAAAAAAATTTTTTTTATCAAAACTGACAAATTTTCGAAAGGTTTGAAGATCAAATAGATTGAAAGCATATAAAATTAAAAGAAAAAAAAATCAAACTTTATCCATTTCAGATTGAACTTGGTCTGCCAATTACATTTTCGGTGACTTTAACCACTCGGCTAAATAAATCAGCTATCCTGATTTTACACCGGTCTAATTTAAGCTGATTTACAATAACTTTTCTATTTAAAATGTAGTTATAATGCAAAACTGGACCCTCACTCTCCATTCGTCATATGTGAATAAGAACTTATCTTTCTCTTAGTGCTAATGTAATTTTGACAGTACTTATATTATATAAAGTACTAAACTATGTATTTGTGTTTGTGCTCTAAATAGTTGAGAACTATGCATCAAACAGGAAAAACAAAGGTATATAACTACAACACACATTTTAAGGTTGAATTTTACAAAAAAAAAAACTGATTTTATCGCTAAAGAAATCAGTGAGAGAAACAATACATGAGTGTTTAGGAACAAGGTAAATATAATAGGCAGACTGAGTTCAAAACAGAGTTGACTTTACTTTCCTATGTAACAAAAACAAGAACAAGAACAAGAACAATACTCACCAAAAAATAGGGGAGTAAACCGATATGTAAAATCCCCATTTGCCTACTGTGATTTGAACTCATGATCGCTAGCCTAGTGTGTTACCACCTACGCCATACCTGCCAAGTCTCACACATTCTGCATGAGACACACGCATTTTGATACATTCTCACTCTCACACACATTAAAGGAAAATTCTCACGCAATTTATCAAAAGTGATAGATTTATTTAGATTTATTAAATGGTTTAGATTTCTGATAAAAAATATCTATTTTTATCGAACTCACAATAATTTAAAAGAACACATAGAATACTTTTGAAACATATTTTAAATAGACTTCTAGACAACACTTAATTTCAGTAGCTGATATGCCCTGAAAAGAAATTTTAGCCAATGTTGGATACATAATTTTCAGACTCCAAGTGCAAATTGGTCAGATTCCAATCAAATAACACTACGGTAGGATTCAAAATTTGGCCGTCTGTGAAGGCAAAGTAGAAGCGTGTAGCAACTGTTTTCACTCTTTCGAAAATTAGAAGTCAAATGAATAAAATAGTTTTATAAACAGATAGTATTGAAACAGCAAGTTGACATAGCTAATAAAACATTATAAATATTTCCGTTCAATCAGAAGTGCTTCTAAAGACTATTTAAATATGTTTTAAATAGACATCTAGACAACACTTAATTTCAGTAGTTGATATGCCCTGAAACGCATAAAATACATACTTTTGTTTGGGGTGGGGGTTCACATACCTCCAGAATTTATAGTAGAATTACACAAGGAAGTAGAAATAGGAGCAGAGTTTGACTCTAGAGCAGCCAGGCTTGTTTCTTTTAATTTCATGTGCTTTTGATTTAGTAGACCTTCAAACCTTCCGAAAATTTGTCAGTTTTGAGGACAGAAATATTTTATACGGTTTTATAAGTGGAGGTTCTATTTACAATGTAGCTATAAAAGAAAAACCTAACCCCAACCTCTAATCCTAAATCCAAACACAAACGCAACAATAAAACATGGGCATAATTTAAATCTGATAGTCCGCTTTGATGTGCGTGCCAATAATGCTGAAAGTGATCAAATGAATTTTTGAGAAAAAATAATCTTTTACGTTTTAGAAGGCCTACCTGGGGTTGCATACTGGCCTGCGCTTGTCTGCCCGGGGTGTGTGTTGCCCCCACCCCCCACCCCACCTCTTATTGATTTCATGAAATCTTTATAAAATATCATTTGCTTTCCAGTGTTGTTAGATTTAGATTTTTTTTCTCCTTGGGTAATGCCAGGTACCTCAGCTAGTGTTTATATATAATTCTTTAAGGGGTCAAAAATGAAGGGAAACTTTTACACCCTTTAAGGGGTCAAAATGAAGGGAGACTTTTTCCTCCCGGAAAAGGCTCAAAAGTGAAGTGATACTTTCCCCCCCTTTAAGGGGTCAAAAGTGAAGGGACATCTTTTCTCGCCTTTAAGGGGTCAAAAGTCAACAGACGGATATTTCTCCCTCCTTTAAGGGGTCAAAAGTGAAGGGATATCTTTCCCCCTTTAAGGAGACAATAGTAATGGGAGAATCCCCTCTCTTAAGGGTTCAAAAGTTAAGGGAGACTTTTTTCCCCCTTTAAGGGGTCAAAAGTGAATATAATTTTTTTTCATCTATAAGGGGTCAAAAGCGAAGGGAAACTCTTTTTACAACTCTGAAAGCTTTAGTGTTTGTTTACTCTTTAAATAAACGTTTGTTCTCAACGCAACAAGGAGTAAATCTCCCTTGTTGCAGCCTGTACGCGATACATACATACATACATGGCCAGCCAGCTAGACCAACTCAAACACTGAAGAAACCTATGTTGTCAAACGTGAATGCTGCCAGACACAAACTAAGGGACCAATTTAGCAAAAACTCACATTATGAATTGAAACCCCCACTAAAACCCGATTTAGGAGGCGGGGAGGGTATTTTTTAAAAAACAAAAAAATTGTTTTTTCAAGACATAATAAGGAGTAAATGTTTAAATTTTCAGCCCTTTAACTCCATTGGTGTGGCCTGTATGCATGATACATACATATATACATAGCCAGCCCAACTGAAAAACTGAGGAACCTATGTTGACAGTTTTGGTTGAAGGTTTCTAACGTATAATTACAATAAATGTCAAAATTTCAAACGTCAGCATATAAAGGGTTAAAAAAAATATACCATCAGAATATATGATTTCAATACCTGAAAATTCACAACCAATCTCTATTTTCTATCAAATAGTTTGAATATTTTAATGTCAATATATCTAAACATTCTGTATACGCATTGATACTGATACGCATTCTAACCTCTGGTACATATTTGTCTCTATTCTCAACTAGTCCATGACGTGACGCTTTGGGAGTTATCAGAAATGTACAAATAACAACAGGCGCGGCTGATAGCTGCTACTGATACTAAAAGTGTGACAGACTCGGCTCTTATTATATATACTAGCATGATCATCATCATTTAGCCTTTTAGTGTCCGTCGTTGGACATAGACCTTCCCCAAGATGTGTAAGACCTCTCTATCGTGGGCGTCTTATTTTTTGCTGGTCACAGTTTCGCATATCATCTCTGGGGATCCACATTGTGAGTCGTGATGTCCAGCGGTTGTCTGACATTCTTGCAACATGACCAGCCAATTGCCATTTGAGTTTTCTAATGGATTCTATGAAATCTCTGACTGTTTTTTCTCTAATATACTGTGAAGTCTTGTGATCTCTCCATGTGATGTTAAGCATGATTCTCTCCCGTGCACATTGCATGGTTCTTAGTTTGAGGGTCAATCTTTTGGTTAGGTTCCATGTTTCAGCTCCATTGGTGACTATTCTGAGGATGCATTGGTTGTAGACCCTTCTTTTTAGGACTAATGGGATTTTCTTGTTCTTGAAGGGTGAGCTTGTTCTTCTGAAAGCTTGCCAATCTAGAGGGATTCTTCAATTGATTTCTTCTTCTTTTGAGGATTTCATGGAGATTCGCTGTCCTAGGTAGATGTAGTGGTCTATTTTCTTCAGTTATGCATTTTCAATTTTGATCATTCTATCTTTGTCCTCAACATGTTTGTTGTATAGTACCCATCAAAAAATGATGGGTTTATTTGCATATGGATAAATTATACAAATATATATTTTGGTATAAATGTATTTATTGCAAACAAAATTAGGATTGTATTTTCTTTTAATTCAAACCAAAACAAAACTTTAATAAAATTGAAGCAGAAAGAAAATCGGTGTGTTTGAGTCAAGTTGTCGAGAGAATTGGATTTGTGCTCTTTATTTATTTATTTTATTATTATAGAAATTGTCCGCCAAGCATTTTGCGTATGGCAGTCAGGGGCAGAGGGGTAAAGAGGAAAATTTAAGATGAAGGTAAAAAACTTACATTGCATATTGAACCCCCCACTAAAAACCTATTTAGGAGGGGAATTTTCAAAAAACAAAAAGCATTTTCCCTACTCATTGAGGGAAGTGTGTGTGCGAAATTTCAAGTTTCTACTATGAACGGTAAGAGCTGGGCAAAGTCTGGATACATAGATAGATACATAGTTAGATATAAATGTCAGAACACTTGAATAACCTAAACCCAGCAACAGTGTTTAAACCGGTCTGTTGTGGGTAGCAGTGATTAACTAAACCCAGCAACAGTGTGTAAACCAGTCTGTTGTGGGTAGCAGTAATTAACAAGACTGAACTTTTGCTGCTTTTTACAAACCAATGAATAAAACTGGAGAATATAATATAATGAAGATGAACAGCATTATCTAGCAAACTGCTCTAAATTAGGAGGATTAGTCCGTTTGGATAGTGTAATGGTTAGCATGTCTGCCTCACAAGCAAAAGGTCCCAGGTTCAATTCCCATTATGAGCAAAGAGTGTGAAAAATTATTCATTAGGATAAATTTCCCTGTACACTCTGAGTACACTCTAGGCTGTGTGATTAGGGTGGAATACCCCTTCGATGGACTTGCATCCTGCCAAGGGGATGGTCATAAAAACTTGTAAGAATAAAGTCCTGGTCTCGACCAGACTTGAAACTTGCAAGGATCACTAAGCTGTTGCCTAAACAAATCTATGCTGTTCCGAATTTCGATTATGTACATACGCATTCATACATACATACTCTCTTCCTTAACATCTTCAACAAACTAAGGACACTTTACTAAGTAGTATACAAACTCTTTAAATACATTCTTTCTTCTTCTTCTCATCAGCTGAGAACTACTTTTTTGTTATATCTTCTGTAATAAATATACTTCTTATTATCGTTGCCAAGTATTTGTATTCTTTATTATCAATGCCTTGCTACCATGTGCAACTTGCATCTTGCAACATACATGTATTTCATCCCTTTTATCTTTCTTACGCATACTGCTAACATTTACTATTTCTTTCTCTAGTCTCATCAGCAACCTAGCTTACTATTGGCAGACTGACCCTTAAGGCTACTAGCCACTATTACTACTGCTGCTACTATTAGATTACTTTGTTATTGTTTTCACCGTTCACTTTTTAACTATCAATAGAGTCAGATATATTTAATATGGGAGTTAGATTTAAATAATAGTATTAATTTCTATAATTCCATCAATCATAACTTCCATTTACAATATTCTTTTCTGCCAATATTTTTATCAAGAAAGTTTTGTTGCCATTTGTATTAAGGTTATTAGGTCAAGCCTTGACATAATTGGTAACAGAGGCATAGCTAGAGATTTGGGAGGATTTGGGGGCCCAGTAGAAATGCAGTATGTGAACTGCTATTTATAAAACAATTGGGGGCCCGGGTGGCATTTTCAAATACCCACCAACCCAACCAAAGAGTTGGAAGAATAAAGATTTTAAGTTTTCATTAGAACCGATTTGGTACAACACCAGAGTAGAACTCTCCTGTAATTTTCATATCAAATATGACAGATATTGTTTCTGCTTTTGATTAGATATTTTAAGGGGATTAACTTGGACTAGCGAGTCATCTGGCAGAACGTAAACCTTTTATGTCATTTACTAACAGGCTTTCAGTCAAAATTTGTTTTCATTCTTTCTCTCTTTCCCCAGAGGTGTAGCTGAGAGCGGACCCCAAAAGCTTTATAAATAGTAATTCACCTACTGCATTTCTACTGACAAATCTCACTAAATGTTGGAGGGCGCCCCCCTTCCAAGGAGCCAAGACCCCAGGGCCCCCAAATCCGCAAATCATGTATTTAATCTCTCAATCCTCTCCCAAACACCTGCTTCTTACTGTTTCTACTGGTCCCTGACCTGTCGCTTTGCTGGCAGTTATCCTAAGTGTACTACAACAGGCTTGGCTAATGGCTGCTACTGATGCTATAAGTGTGACAGACATGGTAGGAAGGGAGTGGGGAGAAAAGAAAGTTAGGTAGTTTAACAAGAGAGTTGGAAGGGAGAGAGGAGTAAAGAGAGTTAGGTAGTTTAATAAGAGAGTAGTAAAGGAGAGGGGGAGAAAAGAAGGTTAGGTAGTTTAATAAGAGAGTAGGAAGAGAGAGAGAGGAGAAAAGAAAGTTAGGTAGTTTAATAAGAGGGTTGGAACCTTCTTTTGTATTCAATTATAAATGTTCACTTTTACATTATTATTACAAACTGTCAACCAAAACTGTCAACCAAAACTGTCAACAGTTTTTAAGCTGTTCTGGCTGGCTATGTATGTATGTATGTATGTATGTATGTATGTATGTATCATGTGTATGGGTCGCACTAATGGAGCTTATTATGTCTAGAAAAAACAATTTTTTTTTGTTTTCAAAATTTCCCCACTAAATAGGTTTGAACCCCCTCGTTCAATTTGCAATGTAAATTTATGCTAAATTGGTCCCTTTGGTTGTGTCCAGCAGTATTCATGCTTGTTTTTTGAAAATTCGGACTTATTTAGTGATCACTGCCCAACAAAAGGTGAGAGAAGTAAATTCATTGATCATCCTTTTTTCCAATTTTTTTTTATTCATCACCCCCATGCTGCCAAAAGATGTTGGTCATGTGACGGTTTCTATTGAGTGACTAACCAGAACTATCTGTAGTTGTTTTCAATCTGTATTTTCCGTATTCTTTATCTACCCACCTACCTATCGACTGTACTATAATGCTCTGAGAAACAAAACTGAACAACATCTTTCAGATTATACTTAGTACATAGTGCACTGTTTCTATAAATGACAATTGAATACTTGTCTTTCCACTCTGAGGTGAGACTCAATCATAGACAATGGTCTATTTTAAGATATCAACATTTTACCTTAACAGAATTGTTATCTCAGGGTCTTCTCTATTTCATTACAATAACAAAAGTAATTTCAGATTATTTAATTCTATAATTGGTAAACAAATTAGTAGAAAAGAAATCGAGAAGGAATTTCCAATTCATCTTTCATCTGTGACATCTTTCCGATTCATCTTTCAAGTGTTACATCTTTTCTCTTTACAGGCAACAGAATCCTGATCTTGGTGAATCAAAACATTTCAACCTTTCTCCTGAATGGTCAGTCTTGTATATTTTCTTAGTAGGTTTCCAGATCAGTCAAGTTGTCAGATGTTTGCAGCTTTGCCCGAAGAAGAGGCCAATGTTGTCAAAAGTTTGAAATTAGAAATGTAAGATTGGTATAATGTCAGATATTAACAAATTAAAAATGCAAACAGAAGTGACCGCAGTCACGATACACACACTTGTGTTCTCGATCTCTCTGATCTACTAATAACACAATGCAGTATGGCTGCTCGTTGACCAGAACATAAAACAGCACCCCTTACCAGAAGTGGATAAGAACTCTTCCACCTAAGGGGAATAACTCATGATACTTACTTAACAGCACTTCACCCACTGCTATCAATGTAAGCTTGGTTTAATGACAGATATTAACAGATTAAAAATGCAAACAGATGTACTTACATGTCCTTTATTCATAAAATGACCGCAGTCACGATACACACACGTGCGTTCTCGATCTCTCTGATCTACTAATAACACAATGCAGTATGGCTGCTCGTTGACCAGAACATAAAACAGCACCCCTTACCAGAAATGGATAAGAACTCTTCCACCTAAGGGGAAAACTCATGATACTTACTTAACAGCACTTCACGCACTGCTATCAATGTAAGCTTGGTTTAATGACAGATATTAACAGATTAAAAATGCAAACAGATGTACTTACATGTCCTTTATTCATAAAATGGCTGCGGTCATGATACACACACATGTGTTCTCGATCTCTTTGATCTAGTAATAACACAATGCAATATGGCTGCTTGTTGACCAGAACGTAAAGCAGCGCCCCTTACCGGAAGTTGATAAGAACTCTTCTGCCTAAGGGGAATAACTTATGATACTTACTTAACAAGAAAAATTTAGCAATATAGTGCCTAGCATTTTGTGGCCTTTTTTGTTAGTCCCTAACAGATCAAAATTTTCATAACTAGTTGGAATTGATATGTCAAGTTTATTTTGCTAGAATCCCCCCCCCCAGGGTTAGGGGTGAGGATTAGGATTAGGGGTTAGGGTTAGATTAGGGTTTTTGTAGTAGGGACTTACAAAAAAGACCAGTGATGTAAATGGGTTTTTGGAACTAGGTATATGGTAAGGCTGGATTTTGAGAACAAGGTATATGGTAATGTCTCCATCAGTAGGCATTGAATGTACAAAAAACCTAAAGAATGAGAAGTGGGTATATGCCATACCATCGCGTACCC
>VCCN01000387.1:6430683-6441376 GCA_006491835.1 Architeuthis dux
ATTCTGTTTCCGGTCCCAGAAACACGGACCAGAAGTGGGAACAGGGAAGGCCCGCTTTTTACCAGGCGAACGACCCTATCACACATGTTATCTTGTTCCGTTTTCTTTTCTTTTCTTAACACAGTTACGAATCAAACGCATTCTAATCTCACACAACTATATTAAAAAGACTAACAAAGCGAACAGAGGCACTAAACACAATAAGAATGTTACACATCCTTGAAAAAGACACAACATTTTGAGTTTTGTCATTGAGAAAAAGAAAATGCAATTTAATCTTTTCTTTTTAGCTAAAAGCTAACATCCATAATTTTAGAGTATGGTACTCTAAAATTATGGATGTTAGCTTTTGGTGGGGTTTAATGAAAAAAAACTCTCTCGGGAGATTAATTTACATTACAGTGGCCCGGGAAGTTTGAAATCAGTGCCAAATTAGTGAGGGATCTGGATTACAGGTAGTCGGATTAGTGAAGGTTTATTGTAGATTGAGAATCTATGCTTTTCAACCCCAGTGAAAGGATAGTTATATTTAATACAAAATTGTTTCAAAAATCATAAATGTACCTCCAGTGAGACATATACAGATTATGTGTTAAATTTTTAATTACTGCTACCCACAACACTGGTTTAAATACTGTTGTTGGGCATACTTGTCAAGTTTCAATGTTAAGAATGAGTGAGAATCGTGTGGACCCCCCCCTCCCCCCAATGAAAAGTATGTGTTGAGATTGGCTAAAATTGGGTTTCAAGGCATATCAACTACTGAAATTAAGTGTTGTTTAGAAGTATATTTAAAACATGTTTAAATAGTCTTTAGCAGCACTTCTGATTGAACGGAAAATATTTATAATGTTTTACAACCAATGCTTATTAGCTACGTGAACTTGTTGTTTCGATACTATCTGTTTATAAAACTATTTTATTCATTTGACTTCTGATCTTCGAAGAGTGAAAATGGTTGCTACACGCTTCTACTTTGCCTTCACAGACGGCTGAATTTTGAATCCTACCGTGGTGTTATTTGACTGGAATCTGACCAATTTGCACTTGGAGTCTGAAAATTATGTATCCAACATTGGCTAAAATTGCTTTTCAAGGCATATCAACTACTGAAATTAAGTGTTGTCTATAAGTCTATTTAAAATATGTTTCAAAAGTTTTGTAGGTGATCTTTTAAAATAATGTGAGTTCTAAAGTTCGATAAAAATAGATTTTTTTCATCAGAAATCTAAACCAATTTAATAAATCTAAATAAATCTAACACTTTTGATAAATTGCGAATTTTCCATTAATGCGTCTGAGCGTGAGAATGTATCAAAATGCGTGCAGCAGGCATCTTGTTGGGTTTAGGTTATTCATGTGTTCTGACATTTATATGTATCTATGTATCTATCTATGTATTCGGAATTTAGCCAGTTCTAACCATTCATAGTAGAAAGTTGAAATTTTGCACGAACGCATGCACTCAATGAGTAGGGAAAATGTTTTTTGTTTTTTAAAAAAATTCTCCCCTAAATAGGTTTTTCAAGAGGGGGGTTCAATATGCAATGTAAGTTTATTCTAAATTGATCCCTTAGTTTGTGCCCAGCAGCATTCTCACTTGTTTTTTGAAAATTTGGACTATTTAGTGATCACTGTTTAATTTACAAGGTAAAAAGTAGCATATATAGGTGGTGGTGATTCATAATTTCCTTTGGTATGTTTTTAATATATGATTAAGCAATATACTGTATGTGCCCGCATATAAGATGCATGATTCACAATCATATTTGGAGGACTGGCGCCCACTGCAACTTATAGATATCCTTTAAAATGTTGGTGAACAGCCCTCTAGGCATCATACCAGTGCACTGGATGCATTGTAATATTTGCAGAGTTTTCTGTTTATTTAAATGTGCGTCTTATATGCCGGCAAATATGGTAATTAGTTTGAAATTATTCAAAAATTATATAGCTACTTTTAGCCACTATCAGCTATTTATTTTTATTATAGTGATAATAATCCAGCTACTTTTAGCCTTATTAGCTTTTTATTTTTGGCAAACTGCATTTTTTGCAAACAAATTTTATGTTGCTAAAAACTAGCATTTGGACTCTATTTGCATCAGTTACCATATCAATGCTCACTATGGAGTATTTGAGGAAAAGATAATACACTTAGCGCAAAAAGTATCTGATATATTTTTAAAAGTTCACTTTAACATACTTATACACCTTCTAAATTGACAGAATTTGGACCAAAGATTTTTGATTTTTGTACATAACTTTTCAATATTCAAACTTGTTTCAATATTTTTTATTTTATTTTTGTACATGTTTAATCTTGTTTCAATCTCATTGGGGCACCCATTTTTTACAAGTGTCTCTTAGGAGAGATAGCCTGATGGAGCCCATCCCTCTCCAGGCTTCCTGAATCCTACTCTTTATGCTGAGTGCTTAGCAGAGAGGCATTGAGTACCATTTTAAAAATCTATGACTCAGCCATGGATTGAACCCACAATGTACCGAACCAGAGGTGAGCACTCTTCCTGGGCCACAGTGATCATAGGGGTATCATATAATCCTAAATCTCATTTTATTCATAAACTATCATTAGTTGATCTAATTCAAATCCTGATTCCAGGAAACACTAATCATCCTGTTGTGATTGTCGTCTTTTGTTGCCAGTGACAAACCTTGTTATGAGATGCTTTCATCTAAGAGACAAGTTTGATTAGCAATCATTAATTATTCAAAGACCCTTTTGCCCTGATCAGACAGAAATAATTGCTGGTTATTATCCGAAATCCTACTCACCCACCCACTCAAAACCTGTTTTCATACCAGATTTGTCTTACAAAAACACTTATTGACTTATCACAGTGATTTAGTCCCCCATTGGTTACCTATAAATTGCACTTTTAATGATTATGAGAACAAAGCAAGTTATTTGACTAATTCAGCCAACAGTTCAGTTTCATTCATTTCTTGTTGCTCGCAGCCAGGCCAGTGAGGGGATTCAGGGGTGTAGAGCAGGGTGTCTTTGACTTGCATTATTGAGCGTAGTGTAGAGATTGGTCTTCTCCTTAGGAGGATCAACAGGATCACCCTGGGAGGCTCTCTACATGATCCCCAGCTGTTTACGGCACCTGGTATTTCCAGATGGTCACCCATCCAGGTACTGACCAGGCTCAACATTGCTTAACTTCAGTGATTGTTTGAGAACCGGTGTGTCCAATGCGAGAGTGTGTGAGAGAAGGTTTTGGCATTGTTCTTTTAGCTTTCCTCTCCTCATAGTAGCCGAGAGTGTGTGAGAGAAGGTTTTGGCATTGTTCTTTAATTTTCCTCATAGTAATAGTGAGATAAAGGGTAGTAAGCAACAAGTGATAATGACTGCCTAAAAGGCGTCTTTAAACGGAATACAAGGAAGAACCAGAGGTTTTTAATGGTTGTAAGAAGAAAAAAAGGAATTTATATAGACAAGTTGATACATTTAGTGTATGTGCATAAATGAGGTTTTGCTGTTAAGGTTTGTATGACAAAAAATGCATTAAAGTTTGTGTTTATACATATGCTTGTTGATAAATATCGGAGACACCTTTTAAAGTTCATCAAGGAGCAAAAGGTTCAAGCATAAAATGTTCTGTTGTGTGTGTAACAAAAGATAATGTATTGTTGTGAGTAGCGTAGAGTCATATTGACGTTTAAATGCTGACTAACCAAATTCTGAATTCTTATTTATAGCTTTTTATGGACTCCAGAAATGATCATTTTTGGAGTCTGGTTTCTTTGCTTTTATTGGTGGAAAAATATTGCTTGGGTTTTGTAATACTAGTTTCTCATGAATATGCAAATCATAAAACTACAAAGAAACAGGCTTTTTTTCTGTTTTTGTTCAGCTTCTTTCTACAATTTGCATAATTAGAATCAGATCTAGTAGAGGGATGGATTAAGCAGGTAGCATATGTTATGAATGAATGAATGGCTTGGCTTTGTGAATGAAGATATGGGGGATGGTTTTCCGCAACATTTGGACTATAGACGTAACCCTCCAGCCTGATCAATGTAGTTTTACGGTGAAGTGCGACTAAAGCATATGTTATAAAGGGGCCCTAAAGTTGAAAGAAATTACATAAATATTAAAATATATATGTTATGATATACTACCACAAGATGTCATTTCCAGGCCAACACCTGTGCGGAAGTGGAAGTGACTCGGGGACCTTAGGAAATATGTATATGCGTAGGTGTCCAAAAACAGGGTATTGAACACACAAGCAAGGGCGTTCAAACCTGATAAAAGAAAGACACCAGACACCCTGAACGGAAGAAGCTCAGGCAGAGACAGGCAGACCGCCTAGGGCTGGGAAGACATAAGACCAAGTTCCCCTGTTGGGAATGGTCTCTCGGCACCCTTATCTCTCTCCCACTTTTCATTCTCCGGCCAACAAAATGTAACTTAAGTAATAAAAAATATGTTCACATATTTTTACAAACAACTTTTGAGTCTTCCTTCGTTTTGATTGTCCAAGTTCAAGACTTTCATCCACTTCTGTGAGTATTCAACACATTTTTTACTTGCATAATAAAGTAATACATTTTTTACTTGCATAATAAAGTAATACATTTTTTACTTGCATAATAAAGTAATACATTTTTTAAATTTCTTAGACAGCCAGATAATACTTCAAAATTAGTCTAACTCCTTGGGTAGACATCTTTGTTGTTAAAGGCTCAAAAACCTCCAATAATAACAAATTATATCTCTAGTCTTAAGTGTGGGCATTCAAACCTGATAAAAGAAAGACACCTGACACCCTCGACAGAAGAAGCTCAAGAGACCCAGGCAGAGACAGGCAGACTGAAAAATCTGGAAAAAAATGCAATTACATTAGTAAATTCAAAGACGATTGAACTCTTTGTTGTTTGTGTTTTAGCACAACATTTCAGCCAGTCCATTCTCCAGTCTTCTTCAGGTGTATCCAAGTGTGATGGTGGTAAACAGAATTCTTTCTCCAATGGTAGCAATGCTTATAATGTAGGATTCGTGTGTTTTTCTTTCTTTATCTTGTTAGGCCTGGATTTCCATACCTTGTCCTTGTTGAGTAGTGGAAGCCACATCGGGTTGAACTCTGCACTTGTCTGATTTATACACTCAGTCAACATGTTGATGTGTGCTGCCTCTTTGATTTTCCTCAGTTTCCAACAGTGTTCCCTGTCTATAATCTGAAGCTTACCAATAACTGTAAGCTGACCAATAACTGTATTTACGTTATTCCCTGTAAATGTGAAAAGATCTATACAGGAGAAACAGGCAGACCTCTCAAAGTCAAACTTGAAAAGCATAAAAAAAGCCAAAATCAAAGGCGATATAGAAAAATCTGGAATGGCCAATGATATCTGGAGAGAGAAAGGTGATCACTTTCATCTTTGGGAAGATCTCTGGGAACATAACATATAGTAATAGAGCAAGTGCAGAATCACTGAATCGGAATTGATAGCTTGAAGCTTATAGTGTTGGGGGCCCTAGAAAATGCAGTGCCTGTAGCATAAGCTACTTTTGCTATATAGTTAATTCTACACTGATCAAGTGTTATGATATAGTACCACTGGAAGTCATTTCTGGGCTAACACCTTGGCTGAAGTGGAAGTGACCCCGGTGACCTCAAAATGCACATGCGTGAGTGTGCAAAAACAGGATGTTGAAACCGGAAATAACACACCAACGTGGGCTTTCGAAGCCCATAGCAAGACAGAGCCGAGACAGAGGGACAGAAGCTCAGAGCGGAGACAAGCAGACATCAGCTGGGCTTGGGAGCACGAGGCCAGTTCCCCTGTTAGGAACAGGCTCCCATTATCTCTCTCCCACTCTTCATTCTCCGTCACTACACAATGTATTCTTATGAAATAAAAATATGTTCTCATATTTTTATAAACAAGTTTTGAGTTTTCCTTTCTCTCCAAGTTCAGAATTTTCATCCCTCAAATGAGCAACCCAATGACGAGATGCATCATGTTGGCAGAACATGTAAAAGAGGTTATACAACACAAGTAGTAGAGGGAAGGCCCCAAAGAGAAGGGACCTGAGGTTTTATCCCAAAATTCTGGGTTGGTCACCACAAATTAATCTTGGAATATTAAAACTCTGAGTTAAAACATGAAAAAATACTTGATCTTTCCAGCTATCAAATTATCATTTGCAAACATTTTGATACTTGGCTCTACCCAAGAAACTCTCAGGCCCTCTTGGGTTCTCGGGGTCCCAGTGCAAAAAACCAGCTGTACCTGCCTCTCAGAGGCCCTGCCTGCATATACCAGTTCAAATATATTCTGTGCTAAAATATATACGACTTATGTCCATCCACACCTCGAGTACTGTGCACAGGCCTGGTCATCATACTTGGATTGATGATTGATGATTGTTTTGTTTAACGGCACATCGACCCTTCGTGGGTCATTTAGAGACTTGAGGGGGGAGAATCCCAAATCCCTGCCACTGAGATAAAGGGTGGGGGGGAGATCCCAAAAGCTTCTCAGGAAGAATCCTGAGCATGCTAATGGTGATCGCCTCCTGACCAGCTGGCCAAGATATCCTGCGCAACTTCACTCAGGACGATACCTGAGTATGCCACAAGGACCCCCGAAGGGCTGTGGTTCTCTGAGCTTCGAGGCCATGGCAGTTTCGAAGAACAGATACTATACTTTGATCTTAGCCAAAAGGCCGCCGTATTTATTCGCCTCCCCACAAGCAGCAAAATGTGACATGAAGTCGTTTTTAAAGTGGGGTCCAGCACGCAAAGGTGCAGGTAGAGGGGGTGGGGAATCCAAAAGCTTCTCAGGACGAATCCTGAGCGTGCTAATGATGATCGCGGCCAGCTGACTAAGATATCCTGTGCAACTTCTCCCAGGTATCCGAAAATACCCGAGCATGCCACAGGACGGTGTTTCTCTGAACTTCGAGGCCATGACGGTTTCGAAGCGCAGATACTAAACTTTGATCCTAGCACGTCCTCAGCCGTGGCTAAGATATCCTGCGCAACTTCTCCCAGGACGATACCCGAGCATGCCACAGGACCCCCGAAGGGTCGTGTTTCTCCGAGCTTCGAGGCCATGGCGGTTTCGAAGAACAGATACTACAATGATCCATCATACTGGGAGAGAGATAAAAATCTTTTAGAAAAAGTCCAGAGACAAGCAACTAAGAATTAAAAAGTATGAGTTATGAGGATAGGCTAAAATTGTTAGGGTTAACATCATTAGAAAATAGGATGGATCGTGGAGACTTAATAGAAATGTTTAAGATTATGCATAGTTTAGAAGTAATAAACCCTGATGTATCTTTTACTAGATGGGTGTACAAGGGACTGAGAAGCCACACATATACAGTAGAAATAAATAGAAGTAGATTGAATATCAGAAAATTCTTTTTTAGCAATAATGGTGGGACTTTAGAATAGATTACCGGAATATGTAGTGCTATCAACAGATGTAAATGATTTTAAGAAGAATTATGATGTTTATTACACCATCGCAAAGGTTTAAGGCCCTAGATATTGTGTAAATATGATTGTTATGATATGTGCTTGTAAAAGGTTTAAGGCCCTAGATATTGTGTAAATATGATTGTTATGATGTGTGCTTGTAAAAGGTTTAAATCTTGAAGTCCTAAATAGCATGAGGCCGCACGTAAACAAACATGGCTGAAAATCCTAAAACGCTGAGGCCACACAAGTCTTTCTTGCAATACTGCCAATTTTAACAACACCCTGCCCACAATTAAAGACACCATAAACATTTGAATAAACAAACCATTTTTAGCCACTTTCTTCTCAATCATTACAGGACTGGGCTTTGGACTTAGAGAGTTAAGGCCTTAGATATTGTGTAAATATGATTGTTATGAAGTGTGCTTGTATATACAAATTGTATACTTTTTTTCACACTAAAATAAAATGTTCTTAAATGTTCTAAAATACAACTGTGATTATGTTTAATTTTTTTCTCCAAATGCCCAGGATTTTCTGTGTCACTATACATGTAATCATTAGAGTAAGTGAAAGTTTTACTGTAAAATAAATCCTATCATGGGATATATCAACTAGCTGTTTATATAATAAAAACTGACAGTAACTCAATTTATTATACCTAAAAATAAGATTCAGAGAAATTATTATATAACAGATATTGCAAAACCAAACATTTTATGGCACTTCTTTATAATCATCAGAGAATGAATTTAGGTCAAGTTGTAATTGGTACTAATATTCAATTAACTGGCACATTTTTGTGTATGATATAATTTAATAATTAATCACTGCTAACCACACAGACTGGTTTAAACACTGTTGATGGGTTTAGGTTATTCATGTGTTCTGACATTTATATCTATCTATGTAATGGACACATGCATATTTTTCCACTTACACACTAACGTCAACAAGTGAAACCACTTGACACTCAGATTTTTATTCCGGAAAATACACTTATCTTGTCTGCTAGTGCTTTTAGATAACCAAATGTACAGGGCATGAAAATAATGTACTTGACTGGCAACATGATATATTTTATAGACACCAAGTTTGGCAAAACCATGTATATTGTCACCTTACATTTCATCTTGGAACTTTTGATGATACCCAGTTCAACACACCACATTTTGACCAGCCACACATCCACCACTCACCTCTTACTATAAGAAGACAGCTAATTTTCCTTTCTTCATTCAGTCAATTTTGTTGCCTGACAAGTCCACAGAGATGCACCTCTCAACTCTGATTATGTATGTACGCATTCATACATACACACACTCTCTTCCTTAATATCTTCAACCAACGAAGAACTCTTTAACACTTTATTAAGTAGTATACAAACTCTTTAAATGCATTTTTTCTTCTTCTTCTCATCAGCTGAGAACTACCTTTTTGTTATATCTTCTGTAATAAATATACTTCTTATTATCGTTGCCAAGTATTTGTATTCTTTATTATCAATGCTTGCTACCATGTGCAACTTGCATCTTGCAACATACATGTATTTCATCCCTTTTACCACTGCAGGAACAGGCAGAGAGAGAAATATCTTTCTTATGCATACCGCTAACATTTACTCTTTCTTTCTCTAGTCTCATCAGCACCCTAGCTTACTATCGGCAGACTGTATTTGTATTCTTTATTATCAATGAATTGTTACCATGTGCAACTTGCATCTTGCAACATACATGTATTTTATCCCTTTTACTACTGCAGGAACATGTGGAGAAAGAAAGTGCATATCGTTAACATTTACTCTTTCTTTCTCTAGTATAATCAGCACCCTAGCTTACTATTGGCAGACTGACTCTTAAGGCTACTAGCCACTATTACTACTGCTGCTACTATTAGTTTACCATTAGAGATTACTACGCTCTCATCCTTGTTATTGATTATACCAATGACTTTTTATAATGGAGTCAGATATATTTAATAATGGAGTTATATTTAATATTTAGTCTTAATCATCATTAACATTACTCTCTATTTACATGTATCTATCTATGTATCCGGACTTCGCCCAACCCTAACCGGTCATAGTAGAAACTCAAAACTTTGCACACACACTCAGCTGAATGAGATGGGAAATGTTTTTTTTGTTTTTTTTAAATTCTTCCCCAAAATAGGTTTTTAGTGGGGCGTTCAATATGCAATGTAAGTTTATGGCAAATTGATCCGTTAGTTTGTGTCCAACAGCATTCTCACTTGTTTTTTGAAAATTTGGTCTTTTTAGTGATCACTGCTCACCACCACTGTTTAATTCACAAGGTAAAAAGATGCATATATAGGTGGCAGTGATTCATAATTTCATTTTTTTTTAAAATTCTCCCCCAAAATAGGTTTTTAGTGGGAGGTTCAATATGCAATGTAAGTTTATGCTAAATTGGTCTCTAGTTTGTGCCTGCTTGTCTTTTGAAAATTTGCACCAAACAAAAGGCGAGAGAAGTAACTTATTCATTGACCAGCCCCTTTTCCAACTTTTTAATTGATCACCCCCAACACAGCATATATGGGTGGCAGTGATTCATAATTTCCCTTGGAATGCTTGTTTTCACTGTTTTTAATCTGTTTAATCTATTCATGCACACACACATACATTTATATATATATATATATGAATGCTCCGGTAGTCAAACTTTATACATTAGATTAGTTTTCCTTTCTTAAATGTTGCAAGAATATCCGACTACTGCTGGGTATCAGGACTCACAACGTAGATACCCTGAGATCATATGCGAAATTGTGGCTGGCAAAAAATAAGATGGCGTGATGATTTAGACAAATTGAAAGTTATTGGCACCGTGATGATTGGGAGCTAAAAAACTGCAGATCCCGAGGAAGGTCTATGTCAGTGTTTCTTAAACCTCTTCAGTGTCATTCACCCCTGAGTCTTTATTGTAAAATTCTATTCATCCATGACTAAATTTCCTTATGTTTTTGATCATTTTCACTCTCATTCTCCCTTGTGTATAATTCTATACATAATTCATTTTGTATCATGAGCAAAAAATATAAATTAATGCATTTTTTAAATGTTTATTTTATTCAAGGTTTTTGAATATCCTAAAAATATGTAAAGAAAACTGGGAGTGACGAAAAATTAGCAGAGGAAATTATTAGAATATTTCCAGTTTATATCAAGTAAAGTTAGTAAACAAAAGTCTTTGAACTTCAAATTAGATTCT
>VCCN01000387.1:6446588-6466424 GCA_006491835.1 Architeuthis dux
TGTCAAATAACTCATTGCTATGCGTTGTTATTGAAAACAGACAGGAGTGGAGTTAAATCCTAGATAGATTGAATATTTAAATTGTTTCCTCCACCACCTTGTTGCTATTCTCGGTTAACTCTGACAATTATTTGCTATTTACAAAGTGAGGCATTAGCAACTGGGACAAAACACTTAGCTCATCACTTCAACTTACATAGTTTGTTTTTGGGAATAGGACTCTTTTTTACTAGGCCACTTTTTTTTCAACTGCTGAAAAAAAATAAAAATGAGTAATGATGATAAATCAGGTTAGAAACCTTCAACCAAAACTGTCAACATAGGTTTCTTCAGTTTTCAAGTGAGTCTGTCTTGCTATCTATCTATGTATGTGTTGTGCATACTCCTTATTATGTCTAGAAAAAACGTTTTTCTGTTTTCTTTAAACCACCCCGCCCCAATAGGTTTTTAGTGGGGGGGTTCAATTTACAATATGAGTTTATGCTAAATTGGTCCCTTAGTTTGTGTCTGGCAGCATTCATGCTTGTTTTTTGAAAATTTTGGACTTTTTTAGTGATCACTGCACAACAAAAGGCGAGAGAAGTAACTTATTCATTGATCACCCCTTTCTCCAATTTCTTTGATCACCCCCAACACAGCCTGCTGCCAAAAGACATTGGTCACTTGATGGTTTCTATTGAGTAACTAACCAGACCTGTTGATTATAAACTTTTAATTTTAATCTAATACTGAAAAATTCCTTTTTATTTTATTTTTGACTTTTTTTATGTTTGGTTTTAATGCTTTTACAAAGGTACATTCAGACAATGGTACTATCCAAGAATTAACCTCTTACGGTCATTTTCTGATAAGAATGTTAGTGATCTTATTTTTCAACTTTCTAAAGTTTATTTTATTACTCAGTGTGCTGATAATTCTTTTCTTCGGCAGAAGATCCCATTAGTTTTAAAAAGAAGCAACCAGTGCGTCCTTCCGATAGTCACCTACGGAGCTGAAACATGGAACCTGAACAAAAGATTAACTCTCAAACTGAAAACCATGCAACGTTCACAAGAGAGGATCATGCTTAACATCATATGGAGAGATCACAAGACAGCACATTATATTAGAATACAAACAGGTGTCAGAGATACAATAAAAAACTATTAGAAAACTCAAATGGCAATGGGCAGGCCATGTTGCAAGAATGTCTGGCAACTGCTGGACATCACAAACAGGGGTCAATGATACCATAAAAAACTATTAGAAAACTCAAATGGCAATGGGCAGGCCATGTTGCAAGAATGTCTGGCAACTGCTGGACATCAGTTGCCAGACATCACGACTCACAATGTGGATCCGCTATCCCCAATCCCCAAAATGTGCATGATATTTATAGTAAAAGTGTAAATAAGAAACACACAGTTGTCTTTGTTCTGCTTTTGAATTTTTTTTCATTGACTAAGCCAATTTATCAATGTGTATATATTTTTTTAAATTCCAGACTATACAAAAGAACTTTTACTCAATGTATTTCCTGGCATCAAGGATGTGCCTGAGACTGGGCTGAGTTTTTGTACACTTTTGTCATCTTTTCAGATAAATCCTCCTTTGTTCAATTTTTGAACAGCAGACATGTATGGATCCGGATATTGCCTAGTGAAGAATTTCATTTGAACTACCTGCAACATACGTGGCATATTCTTGATGAAGTTATAGGAAGAAGCAATTTGAAGCACTGGTTGTTCAAAGCTTCTGGAGTGCATGGGGGACATCTCACTATAGAAAAAGACATATCCATTCGGCAGGATGGACTTCTCTCAATATTCACTGATAAAATAGCACTCTTTTCAGGAAAGATGAAGGTTCTTGCCATCCAACTAAAAAGCTGTGTGAATGGCACATCTAAAAAGGTATTAAAGCCTTGAGAATGGCACATCTAAAAAGGTATTAAAGCCTTGAGAATGGCACATCTAAAAAGGTATTAAAGCCTTGAGAATGGCACAACTAAAGGGTATTAAAGCCTTTAGAAGGGCACATCTAAAAAGGTATTAAAGCCTTGAGAATGGCACATCTAAAAAGGTATTAAAGCATTGAGAATGACACACATAAAAAGGTATTAAAGCCTTGAGAATGGCACATCTATAAAGGTATTAAGTAACTCTTATGGCCAGATCAGTTTCTTCACTTGAATTCTGTTGAATATCTCTGGACCAAAGTGAAATGTCCAGAAAACCTTCCACAAAGAAATTGCTTCATGTTTTCAATGAAGCCTAGCCGGATATTTCACAAGATATCAGATCTGATAAATTTGATGCCTCAGAGAGTAAAAACTTTCATATATACTAATGTGCAAGCCCATCAAATTTTAATTTACATAACTAACTGAAAGCCCCCCTCACTGTCATCAGTTATGATGTAGGGAGTAATTTATAGCACTGGTCATTCAAATGGGTAGGGAATAATAATTTAGAAAAATACAAATCCATTGTGTAAAAAGGACTTATTCTAGGAGTTATTTGGATAAAATAGCATCTTTTTCATGGAGGCTAGAGTTTCATGCTATGCAACAAAAAAGACACTTGTGAATTGTAGGTCACAAAATCTATTAAGCAGCTATTATGACCAAGTCAGTCTCCAGACACGGATCCTATTGAACAAGTCTGCAGCATTTTTGATTGTGAAATAAGGAAAATATCCAGAAAACCTTCTACAAAAGAATTGCTCCATGTTTTCAATGCAACCTTGTCAGATATTTCACAAAATAAGATAGCAGATCTGATAAATTTGATGCCTGAGAGAGTAAAAACTTTCAAACATGCTGATGGAAAGCCCATCAAATTTTAATTTACATTATAAAATTTAAATTGTTTAGATCATTGAAAAAAGGCTCTTGTTTGAAAATGAAGGTGTCTATTTATTATTGCTATATTTACTTGCATATTTGCAAGTTTATCCCGAATTGTTTAAATCAGCGGTTCTTAACCAGGGGGCATGCCACACTAGGGGGCATGAATAGATTTAAGGGGGCGTGAGCCACAGGAAAAAAGTAAGAATTTCTCTAATTATTTTGGGATTTCCCTTAACAAGTGTTTGCATAATATTGTAATGAAAATAAAATATTGAAATTTTTATTTCCACAGATTTGCTGCACCCATTTCAAACTAATCATTTGGTTGAAGATGTGAGAGAGGGGGGGGGGCATGGAGGCATGGTCCAATTACTAAATGGGAGGCATGGAAGCATGGTCCAATTACTAAGGGGGGTCATGGAGGCAGGGCCCAATTACTAAAGGGGTGGGGCATAGTCCAATTACTAAGGGGGGGCATGGGGCCATGGTCCAATTACTAGGGGCAGGTGTGGTGGTAAAAAGGTTAAGAATCAATGTTTAAATTAAAATAGCTTCCCAAATCAAATATAAAATATGTGTGTATGTCTGTGTGTTTGTATGTGTTAATGTGTGTGTGTGTGTGTGTGTGCGCACTGTATTTTAAAGTTATTTAAAAAGCCTTGTGACTTTCAAGAATCTTTACAGGCTTTTCAAGCTACCAAAATCATTGCAGTCAATTGAGAATGTGATAAGGGATTATGTTTAAAGCTTTTTGAAGATTATCGCACAGTGACATATATTTGAAGAAGGACTAAGAGTGCACCACCTGCAATGTAGTGATCAAAACAACAAACATGAGGATATTAGTCCAAATAATTAATAGAATAATGGCAAATGCTTATCACAGAACCTCATACAACATGATTTATGGATTTAATTTATGCAATATAACAGAATGTAAACTTTCAGTATTAGAAACCGTCAACCAAAAGTTTCAACATAGGTTTCTTCAGTTTTTAAGTGGGTCTGTCTGGCTGGCTATATATGTATCACGCATACAGGCTGCACCAATGGAGCTAGAGGGCTGAAAATTTCAACATTTACTCCTTATTATAACTAGAACAAATGTGTTTTGTTTTTGAAAAATCCCCCCATAGGTTTTTAGTGGGGCTTCAATTTGCAATGTTATTTTATGCTAAATTTGTTTCTTAGTTTGTGTCTGGCAGCATTAACACTTGTTTTTTGAAAATTCAGACTTTTTTAGTGATCACTGCCCAACGAAAGGCGAGAGAAGTAACTTATTCATTGATCACCCCTTTTCCAATTTTTTAATTGATCACCCCCAACACAGCATGCTGCCAAAATACTTTGTGATGGTTTCTATTGAGTGACTAACCAGACCGGTTCAATATTATTTCCTCCAGCTGGACTGACTGGGCTCCCTTGGAAAGGCAACCAGTCTAGGACAATTCTAATTCCAAACCAGGGAGCGGAGCCCACTTAAGATGATTGGATGCCAACTTTGATGTCCTTATGGCAGCTCCTGCAGCCAAGCTGATTCCAATCGTTTCACGCCCCGCCTTTCCTTTGGACTACATCAGCGAGACCTAGAGGGGGATTCTGTCAACTAGGCATCCCAGTATCTCCATATGCTTTTCTCAGGCTTGAGCCTTGCAGTGGTCACCTAATTTTTCTTTTGTTCCTGTCAATACTGTACATTTTTACTTCCCATGTGCCTCCACCCCTACTATAAATCTTTCTCAAACGACTTTGTTTTGTTCAGATCCTACTGAATTGTGTCGGTAGTTTCCTACCCCCCTGGATTATTCCCCCTCCCCATGCTTATTAAATTCTGACAGCTTTTCTGACCCCCGTTTATTCCGACCCCCACCCCAAAAAAAAACTAAGCACCCAAGAGTACAAAGCTAAGCATAGTAAATACTCCTTCCAATTGTAATCAGGTCTCTTACCCCACATACATTGTTTAATAGAAGTTAAACTTTTAAAATTTATTTGTCGTTGGTCATGAGAATTTCCTCTGCCAATTGTTTCTCTTAGTTTCACCACAACAGAAAGTATTTAACTGTCAGATATTCCTGAAAAATCTGACTGCACATCAGGGAATTTCCTTATTTTGACTGTTATTATTTTGTTTAATTTATTCGTTTTCCCATTTTTCCAATTGTATTTGGAAAGTCCTACCGTCTCAGACACATGACAAGCGTCACCTAGCACTTGGCGCCCCAGGCGACTGCCCATGTTGCTGGTACCTAGGGCTGGCCCTGGGTAGAAGAGAAAGTAAGAAAATGAGTATATGTTAATTTCTTTACGTAAAATTTGTTTCCTTATGTATGTATTCATCCTCAATGAGGATTAAGGCTATAATTATTCAGAAATCATAATATTACTGTCATTTACTTTATAATAAATGTTTGTACATAATAGCAGTATTAGTAGTATTTAGATTTATATTAACATGATACTAGTTTTTAACTTTTGGAAACATTTGTTGTATAAAACCCATTCTAATGCATATTTTTATCTTTCATCACAGATATAAATTAATGTGGCAAAGTCTACTTTGCTGTTTTTATTTCTTAAATGTAAGCCCTGCTGCTGAGAAACAGAAAGATCTTGTTAGACAACAAACAACATACAGAATGTTCTAAAATAAATCCTACCAAAAAAGAAGGTCAAACATTAACAACTTTTAGGTGAGATTATTTTGGGGACATCCTGTATAAATCAAATAATAAAGAAAGATCTTTTTTCTGAAAAGAAGAAGAAAAAGCTTCCGTTGTATGCTGTGCACTATCTAGTGGACCCCAATTAGAGGAGGTTATGTAGTGTTGCCAACATTATTTTCAGATTCACATCTAAAATTGAGACAAAAGACATCTAAAAACATCTAGATTCTCCAGATATAGTGTATTTAAAATCTTGGAAATATATCATATATTATCAATAAATTAAATGAGACTTTAATTGTCAACATTTACTTTATTAAAAACATTACTTATTTTATTAAAAACATAACTTATTTTATGAAAAAACATTACTTATTTTATTAAAAACATTACTTATTTTATGAAAAACATTACTTATTTTATTAAAAACATTAACTATAATTTAAAAAAAGATATTCTTTTTATTACAATCTCCAAACATAATTTAATCAAATCTTTAAAAAGATCTCAGACACCAAATGTTTGAATATGAATTTTCAAATTAAATAATAAAACACAATCAGAACAGAAACCCCAAACCACAGAAGGACTCTATAGGTTGACTTTACTAACTTAATATTGTCCTGCTTGAGATTGCCAAGTTCGTTTGTTATTAATAGCTAAAACTGGCTTAAAAATGGCTAAACTTTTCAAATTCCCGCTAGCTTTATAGATAAAAATGTTATATATACTCATTTAAACCCCATTTATCAAATAAAATACCATACACTAAGACTCCAGAACAAATTATTGATAAAAATTGTACATTTACTTTTATTTAAACTTATTAATTGTTTTTTTTAAATAGCCAGATTTTCGGCTATTGTAGATTCTTATCGGCTAAATATCGAAAAAAAACAGCCGGATCTAGCTGAAGAATGGCTAAATTGGCAACCCTGTTAAAAAAGATCATCTAAATAGCAATTTCTGACATCTAGACAGTGTTGCCAACTCCAAAAATATTTTCGCGCTAGTTTGACTGCCAAAAAGTGCTAAAAAAGCGCTAAATCTTTTAAAATAGCCAAAGATGGTCAAAAACCACCAAAAAGAGGCTAAAAATTGGCAGAAATAGCCAGAAAATGTTTTTGGCGCAGACGCGCTAATTTAGCTGTTTTTGCACTGCCAAAACTAGAAACGCGCTGAATCTAGTGCAAAACGCGTTAAATCTGCAACACTGCATCTAGACGGAACCAAAAACATCTAGATCTAGATGAAAAACATCTAAATTGGCAACATTGGCTTTATGTATTATCAAGAGCAGCAGCAGCAGCAGCCGCCACTACTGCCGGGAGCAACAAGGCGCCTGGATTATCTCCCTTCGCCGGAGCCGCGCAGACACGGAAGAAGGGGAAAAGTCGTTGGCCAGTCTTAGTCAGTTTTTCCCAGTAAGAAGAAGTCATTATGAAGTTGATACTGACTTTAGTTTCTAGAACCAAAGGGGAACTGATCGGCTCTACCCTGGCATGGAGACGGTAGCTGGACCTGGAATCTTTCTAACCTTATTTCCATCTTTATTCTTACCATCGGATCGCACTACGCGCCCAGCTGGTGGCCATGACCATTCTCCAACAACAAAAAAAAGGACTTCTTGATGGAGAATGGCCACCTATAAAACCCACCGTAATACCATAACATAAAAGACAACTACAGCACACACCAAGATAAATAGTAATAGCAATTATAACACGATATCGTCAATTAATATCTTCTTTAATTAATTACGGCGCTTAAAAACAAAACATTTGTTTTTTTCTTTTGTTTAGTTGCTTACCCCTAACACTAGGAGAACTACCCGGGGGTGGGGGGTCATCTGTTGAACACCCTGTTGAAAATACCCGCTTCATGCACTTAAAATATTTAATTTTCAACACCCACCTCCTCATCACGACACTTGAATAAATAGATAAGTTAGCAACTTATTGGCTATTTTCTTAAATCAAGAAAAATAAGGGGTTTTACACCAAAATAAGTTTGGAACGTTGTTTAACTCCTGGACCTGGGATTAATTTGTCTTTCTATACTTTTTAATTTCTTTCTACCTCTTATTATTGGTTTACTTGTGTGCTTTGGTCGTATTTGTCCAGTCTACGGCGACACCAGGAACCACCACGTTACATTTATTTACTAAATAATATTTACACAACAATTTATTTACTTACACACATAAATAAAAATCTACCTACTACCTGTATTTACGCGCACCCCGTCATCTGATCTCTCTTTAACACTTAGAACAATAGTTCCACAACTTTACAAAACAAACAAATGTCGTTCTAAAGAACACGTAAAGCTTTTTATCATTTTACAAATAATTTCATATACACCACAAAGAATATTTGGCAATTTTTTTATAAAAAGAAAGAAGACGGGGCAAAAGAAGTAAGAAAAATGGCTGCCCCCCCGTTTTTATCAAACGGAGGTGGAGGCATGGGTCCCCATGATATTAATACTGTTTTGAGGCCTTTGGAAAGAGGACTGGTCGTTGGAGTATTTTTTCCACGGAAAAGACCCGAGAAACGGACCCTAAGTGTTCGTTTGGAGACCCGACAGTTGATATGGGTGAAGACACAGACGAGCCGACCAGAAGGAACAGGTGAGCAACCGACCCCTTATCTTGACCCCACCCCCAAACACTAATAAAAAGTACCTGACTACTGGCTGGTCTTTTAATTTTAAAGCAGGAAAATTATTACTAACTAACCGGACTGCCCAAACCCTCTTTTTAAATGAAAATTATGTAATTGAAGAAAAAGTTTTACAGAAAAAATAAACTTTAATTTTATTAGATGAAGTATTTTTTAAAAAAAATTAATTTTGACTTGTTTTTACCTTCCTCTTAATTTGTTGTTGCTTTTTATGTAATAAAAAGCAAAAATTAAGATGAAGATAAAAACTAGTCAAAATTAATAATGAAAAGTTGAAAACTAGCCCAACTGCCCAAACCCTCTTTATGATGTAATTAGGAAAACAGTTTTAATGGACTTTAATTTTAGAGCAGGCAATTATTAAATAACTATGTAACAATGTTTGATCTAATTAAAAGAAGTTTTAATGGACTTGAATTTTAGAGCAGAAAATTATTGAATAACTGACCCAAACCCTCCTTTTTTATGATGTAATTTAAACAAAAGTTTGTAAGAAAGCAACAATTGCAGCATGGGGCATGGTTTTAAAAAAACAATTAATTTTGCTTCAAAGTCTTCCCTAAAAAAATATAACACTTTCTTCTTTGGCAACCCAATAAAGAAGTATTTCTTTCAGTTAAGTTATTTTTTTAACATTTTGCGAATAAGTCTATAAAACTTTTGACAGCAGCCCATGCGATGTCACAGAAAAAAAAAGTAAACACTATTTTTAAAAAACTATAAAAAAAACTTTTTTTTTTTTTTTATAAACTTTATAAATAAATTTTTTAAAAGAACATTATTTGTTAAATTATCACTTGTACTTAAAAAAAAGTACCATGTAAAAACTCAGCATGTGTTCTGTTCGTCACGTGATCGATCCCCTTTATCGTAAATCATACTGAAGGCAAGCAGGAAAAACAACTTTGGAGATTTAAAGACGAAAAATCGATTTCCTCGTTTTTCTTTGTTTTTTTAAAACTTAATTATTTTTTCACAACCTGACGGGGGGGGGGTGAGGGAAGAATATTATTTAGGTGACTTAAAGTTTGGAAAAAGAAAGGTGTATTATTTGCACTAATATTTGATAAGAGTTAAAAAAAAAGGTGGCTCTCTCATAACTTAAACGATTTGGTCGTTCAATTATGTACATATTTTTTTGTTTAAAGAAATGAAATAAACAAAGTTATCTGCAGAAAGTTTAGTTTATAACTGTTATTTTCCTATTCTGAAATAGATCCCTCCTCCATCTAATGTGTTTACAAAATGAGGGTTCAGTCGTGTTGATGTAATTAAAGTTAACATTGCCAACTTAAAGAAGAAAACAAAAACACCATTGCCTTTTTTAAAATATAGTTATCATAAAAGCAAAGAGTTGTTTTATTAACGTAAAAATAAATTCGTATTTCTTTGATTTAATTCTAATGATTAACATCTTTCAAGTTAAAAACCAGGACCTTAGCCCAGGAGGAGTTCAGTCAATGACAGTCATTTGTTGCATTTTATTTCGTACTTACCGTATTTACTCGTGTAATAATGCGAGATATTTAATATTAAAAAGAACAGGGTCTAACCTGGGGGGTAGCATTATCCCCCAGGATAAAAAAAAATAACCTGTACAGTTCATATGTTACTGATTTTTAACTGCAAAGAATGGGGGTCGCATTATTTGAGATCGCATTGTACTCGAGTAAATACGGTAACCTAAATCTGCTTTTTACTGTTGTCAAAAGTTTTTTAAAAGGGTTCTTGCGAATTAAATACACGTGCCTAAAAGTATGTAAAAACTAAACCAGAAAACCAGCATCTCCGATCATATTATTTTTTAACAAGTCATTCAACCATATTGTACTCGATTCTTTTTTTTATTTTACTATTGTTTACAAAAATGAACGTTCTTTTTATTTATTTGGAAACAGAGTACAAATTAAATTATACAATTCTTATATATTTCTTATTTCTATGTAATTCCAAAAATGATCGTTGCTAATGCTAAGAAGTACTCCTGTTTCCATAGATTTTTACCCCCCCCCCTCGCAACTCTGTCACTTCTGGGGACACGGACACCATTATTTTCCAACATAAATATTTGGTACCTTGTTAAATGTTAATTCAAGTAAATTCTTTCTGGAAAGATCCAATAATAGCGGGGGGGTGGGGGGTCGGTCCACCCCTGCTCAAGCAAAACACAATTAAATTTTCTTTTTTAAATATCTAAATAAAGAAATTTTAAATTAAAAAAACAAACAAGTAATCATAAATTTAACCTTAAAAACAATGTTATTATAGCTATTGTCTAATTAGACAGATGGGGTTATAAAAATAAAGACCACCCCCTCCCCCGCTCAAAATCCTGGATCCGCTCCTGAATAGACTTGTCACTTAACAAATTGTTAGTCTTATCACTCAATTTAATATTTGTTTTCTGATTGAACTTTTTTTTTAATGATCTTTCTGTTTAAAAGCAGATTTCCCCCCTTAAACAAGAATGTTTATGTAATTAAGTGTGTGTGAATATATAATATATATATATCATTTTTTTAAAATATTTGGCCCAGCCGTTTCTTCCTTATCGGACTCTATAACGTAGCCAAAAACACTACACGGGCGATATATTTATATATCGCGATTTGATGTTATTTGAGTCGTACTGTTTTTCTATTGTTTTTGACAATTAACCCAGACTAGTTTTTTGTTGTTACTGCTGCTATATAGTCAAAAGGGCGATAGCTCTCTAAAAGGGTTAAGGACCCGGTCCTCTCTAGTAGCCCCCACCAGTGTTGCCAATGTTTTTCATCTAAATATAGATGTTTTGGTTGCGTCTAGATGTCAGAAATTGCTATTTACATGATTTTTAATAAAATATTTTTATTTTAATAAATTAATAAAATGTTGATTAAAGTTACATTTCATTTAATATGTAATATATTTCCTAGATTTTAGATATATATCTGGAGAATCTAGATGTTTCAAGGTGTTTTTTGACTCAATTTTAGATGTAAACTTCAAAATAAATCTGGCAATACAGTCTACAGATCCCCACTCAATAGACTTAGGCGAACCAATCAGTTCTTTTTAACCACGGTTTTTACTCTTTAAATTTACTGTATTAAAAAATAAAATATTCATTTTCCTGCTAAAGCGGATAAAATAGAAACAACTAGTATTTGTTGCCCATCCCTCAGCTTTTAAGACTCCCATTAAACAGTATTTCCTTTTTTTGTATTGTAACTTACCTTAAACTTGTCAACACCAGTCCCTAGTCTTATTGTTAATTTATTGCGTGCATATGCATGGCCCTCACCTTTTTTACTGTTCTACATTATTCGAGGTATAAGAAGAAAGGTAAAGATTGAGTTAAAACCTTTTCGAAAAACTAAGACATTAGACAAATAATGTTAGACGTTGTCATTTGATTTTAAATTTAATGTAAGCTTTGAACAATGTCAATATTTAGATGATTGATTTGTCATTAAAAAAAGACAGTTTGATTCATTTCTTTGACGCACGTGTGGAATAATAGAATTTAAAGTTGTAAGTCCCATTGTAAGTGCATATTGATGTGCTGGTATAAGTGTTTTATATCCTATTGACATTTTATTTTAGTTCTGTGGACGGAATAAAGTTTCAATCTGCTAAAGAAAAAACTATCAGATTTGTTTTCTATTTTTGAGGATTTATCATCACCTGAAGGAAATGAGTTTCTCGGTGTGTAGTTATTTTGAATGAATGTAATTAATGTAGCAAGTAAATATTTTTAAAGAAAAAAAAGGCACAATAATCCTAGTTTCGTGGTCCAGATCGGAATGCGCCTTCTAGATCAAAGTGTATAATCTGTTCTTTGGACGTCAGCGAAACGGCATTATCTTCCAGTTTTCAATTTTAAACTTTATTGTATTTTACTTGTTTTCTTCTTGGATTTTACAAAACCAACCATAATTTACATTACACAATGTTTCATTGAATATGAGAACAGATACTACGTTTTGATCTTGAACTAAAGGCCGTAGAAGCCGCATTCCGATCTGGACCTCGAAACTAGTGCCGATAAAAAACTGCCCAGATTTAAACATTTCTTTTTAGTTTATTAATTAAAAAAAAATGTTGACAAGTACTTATTCCAATATAAACAGCAGATAGTAATTAATTCATCTATGTGACAGAATTTATGGACACTTTTTCCATTATACACATGTGAACAAAAAAACAAACTCTGCATTACCGACTAAAAATAATTTCAACATACGAACAAAGGAGGTGTGTGTGTGTATGAGACAAAGATTTTTCTGTAACATCCTTCTCCACATTTTGGCTGGTACTGGTACTATTATCTTCAGAAATGTTATTTATTCCGTCTTTAATTCATACCATTGGATAATTTATTCTGGACTGACAATTTCTTTTACTATGGTTAATATTTAAACGATATTAAAAGTTTATTTTCCGAAATATCTGAATTAATTTAGTGAAACTTTATGCGCGTTATAGCCAAGTTTACTGAAAAGTTGGTTTTTTTGTAGAGGGATTATTGCTTATATTACTAGCAAACGTTTACTGATCTTGAATGCCTAAATAAAAGTGTATGACTAGAACTAAACTCTGGGATGAATAGAAAGAAGTGAAAATATCTTGTTTGTAAAGAAAAGTAGTATTAAATCCAGGAGGAGGAGAAGCCACTCCTGTTTTATGGTGGTACCAAATCGGATAACACGTGATCTGACCCATTTTCCCCTCTGTTCATGTCAATCAAAGCTTTAAGCTTACTTTGACGCAACAAGTTTGAAGTATGTAAAAATGGCAACAAACGAACTCGGGTCAAGAATTTAAACCCTGAAAATCGTTTGATCGTTTGTCATATGTATTATTACATAATAATTCGGAGTACAAAGACTTAATCTGTGTCACTTTCATGTTTTTTGCTCTTAGGACGGGATGGAGTTACGGGGTGACGGGGTCCCTCAACTCAGGAGCTTGGGCCAGTTTTTACCCTATCTCTATTAAATGACTAAGAGACCGTTCCCCCTATTTCATCGTAAATTTCCTAATAAAAATCTTACGTAAACAATCAGTGTTTTATGAGATTGGACGTTACAATCTGCTGTTCAAAAAAAGAATTAAGATTTGCATTGATTCTTGAAATTGAATTAATAAATATGATCGAAATTAAAAATAAAAGCATTTATAAACTATTTTATCAAGTGATGCAATATTACTTAAATTTCCACAATGTCATGTTGATCTTGAATAAAGTCTCTATTCACAAAAAATAACCAAAAATACAGGATTATTATATCAATCAATGTTTCTAAAATGTATTTAAAAAATATTAATGCTTGACAAATATTATTAGTCTAACATTAGTTCAACTAGTTCATCCTCGTGTAATACATTTTTAGATACAATTAGGAGCCAGTCAGACAATTACTAGTGAGTTTGATCCTTACTGAGTGCCCCACTATGGTGGCTTACGACGCACAAATAAAACCAATTTAACAATTTAATTCTAGTATATTAAGAGGACTTATGACGACGTAAGTGCTTAAAAAGCAATTCTAAAATGAAATAATTTTTGTTTCTTACTTTATGGAATTATTAAAAGAAAAAGAAAAGCTTTAACTTTTCTCAGTTTATTTTAGTTTCACTAAAAATGTGGATTATATTTATTTATTGCCGCATTTTATCTGATCAGGAATAAAATGTCATCGATTATTTAAACAAGGAAATAAAGGTAATTTTTACAGAAACTTAAATATGTAGTGGAATTTTAATTTAATTTTGCAGAGCATAATACTCCAAGATTATCTCTTCAGTTTTGTTTACGAAATCATTGACGGTACAATGTAGGAAAGGTGGTCCCGATTGGAATTCAGCTGACGTCACGTAGACATACGATCTGTCGAAAATTTATGAAGCGAAGCAAGGCGATTTCAATTCAATTCATAGCAATAACAATATAATTTGTATTTACTTCTGTTTTTCTTTCATGAATTCTCTTATTTCTTTTTATTTGTGCGCCGTCTTTAACACCGAGTGAGCGAGGGTGTGACATTTTACAATCGGGACCACCTTCCCTACATTGTGCCTCATTCACTTTAGTTTAAGTGTAGTGTTGAATATTATTTTTGTTTTAGAATGAGAATTTATTAGTTTAGCCGTAGCTATTTTATTAATTTGAGTATTTTCACTTGTTTGTCGTCTATACTTCTTAATGTCTTGTACTTGTACATAAACATCGTAATGGGTCACGCACCCCCAAAAACAATTTTATCACTTTTGGCAACAATGAGGAACATTTTATATCGATAGTTTAAAACTCAATATTAATATTTTTCTTAATTCTATGAAATTTATTTATTTTTTATTTTTTTTACATTTTTTATTTGATTCGGGATTTTTTCTTCGTCGTAGCACAGAGCATTGTGAATTGGTCATCTTAATTTTGGCTGCTACCGGTTGATTTTTCGGAAGGTGACAAAGAAAATAGATTAGAGAGGGGCTGTTATACTTGAAAAAGTGTGTGTATGCATATGTATTTTCTCTCCACGGTAGGAATATTTTTAAGACTGAAAATTAGTCGTTTTACAATACAATTTAAGACGACTCGTTCTCACAGTGAACAAAAGAAGTATATCCCTTTGTTAAGAATACGAAGGATTCAATGAGAAAGTGTAGCATTGTTTCATTTTTATCGACATTTGGCATGTTTTTATTTTGATTGAGTTGAGTGTAGATAGGTGATGTGTATGGGGGTAAGAAGAGGGCATTGTTATGGCTCCATTGGCCACCCGTAGTTGAAAATGGGTCAATCACGCCTTCCTGAAATAGATTCCAGTGTGTGGGATAAGTTAGAATTAACTGCCGAATATTATTATTGCAGATTTAAAAGCATTTTTCAAGAAGCCAAAAAATTGTATCCTTAAACCATCTTTTTTATCTTTTGTTTTCATCGTCATCTAATTCAGTTACAAGCAGACCAACTATTTGTTATATATTATAAAAAGCGTAAAGTTCTTTTTAACTTGGTAAGTAATCTCTTGTGACAGGGTTGGAGTTTATGGACAAATGCAGAAATTGTTTATAAAACATTGCAATTCTGCGGTACACATAAAAAATAAAAATTTATTAAAAATACTGCTGCAACAAAGTCAGTTTTGTTTGTTCCGTACGAATGGCAGAAAGTAAGGGTCAAGTTTAGCATTACAATTACATTGTATCCCCCTTCCGCACCTTAAAAAATTGACTTTTTCAAAATGACAAATTTCCTGAGGAAAAGGGTCTTTATGGATTGAAAGAGCTCAAAAATTTATTTGCAAATTTTTTTTCTAATTTTAATTAAAATAAAATGGTCGGAAAAAATGGCTAAAAATTTTAATATGGCCAAATGCGTTTAAAAAAGGCCAGATTTGGCTATAAAATGGCAACCCTGACTAGTGAATTAAAAAGGCATATTAATTTATCCCCTGTTTTCGCCGTTCTTTCTTATTACCTTACTTACTACGTTATGTTATATTGTATAGTGTTTTCTTATTCAATTGAACATTTTCTATTAGTCCTTTTTAACTTTCTAATGTCATTAATATTTCTTGTAGACTTTTTCCACCTTTGCAATCTCACATTTTCCCTACACTTCATTTCTGATTATTCGTAAAACTACCGTATTTACTCGACCCCCACATTTTGTAGCTAAAAATCAGTAATATAATGTATATTGTTTTTGTTTTTTACACACTCAAGTATAATGCTCCCCCCAATTTTGACCCTGATTTCTTTATATTACATTTCTTTCATTTATACACGAGTAAATACAGTCTTCAGTCATCAATCTAAATATTTAAATAACTGAGATTCACCATCTTTTCTTCTTGGCTATCCAGATAATAGCTTTGCAGGTCGGTTCTTAAACTGTAACAATCTCTTAAAAGAGTATTTAAAAGAAAAGTTTAGTAGTTCTTTAAGGGCTAAGTCAAGTCACTTAACTTTTGGGCAGGTACCCGTCGTGTGACAAGTTTAATTAATCCTCCAAGTGCATATGTTTTTATTCATTGATTAAAGTCGTCTGTTGGTTGATTAATTTTGTAGTTAATATAGATTTTAACCAAAAGAAAGTGCGATGTGTTGCAACAGTTAAATATTATTCTGGAATATGGGAAGAAGATAATTCCAGAAAATCTTTTTTTTTTTCTTTTTCTCCTTGTACATTACGACTACCACTCCCCCCGGTCCCCATTACCATAGTACACACCCCAGAAAAAGATGCTTAAATAAATTTTATATTGTTGTTGGGTAATTGCTACATGACGGACTATGCATTTTTAAAAATAACAAAATGAACGATATAAATCTAAATATTTCTGATTTGGGACCCTGAAGAAATTAAAAGTGTCTTAGGTTTTGTGAAGAAAGGTGGAAATGTTCCCAACCATAAGGATGTCATTCATTGTCGCGTGCCAGGCGAACTCGGAAGATATTCATTTCAGCTCTCGGGTGTCTGCTAAAAATGTTTAACTGAAAATCTTACAAGTCATAGCAGTTATCGGGTGTCGGTTTAGTTACAATACACATAATCATAAACAATTTGAATTACAGGCAATTTCTCTGTAGTGTTGCCATAAAAGTTGCAATTTATTAAATTTTCTAAAATTTAATTTTTTTAATTTGCAAGTCCAGTGTTGCCAATTTAGGTGTTTTTATTTCATTTTTTTTCGAATTTAGGAGTCCATTGTTGCCAATTCTGATTAATAAAATAAAAAATACTTGGAATTTGGGAGTGACTTCCAGATTCGAGAATTAAAAAAAACAAAAACATCTAAAATTGGCAACATCGCTTCTTCTGAGCGTGTTGTTAGGTAAAGTTGCTTTGACAACCTTTTGGGGAAATAGGACCCTAATTATTAGGGTCCTATTTCCCAAAATAGAAATACCGAAAAACTGAAGAAATAGTTTTTTTGAGTTTTTCAATATTTCTATTTCTTCCATTCAGCTATTAGTTTGGTAATGCCATGCTCTAAAAAATAAGAAAGGAATTATCCGATCTCAAATAATAAGAGAAGCTATACCAGTCTTTGATGCACATTTTGTAAGGTAAAAATGGATTAGACGTTTCTTATTCACACCATTTTTTAAAAAAAAATTTTAATTTTTATTATAAACCTTCGACACCTTATTTTAAAAACGTAATTAAAATTTAGAAATTTCTTTTTTGATTATGCTAGGAAGAAAAGAGTCCAAATTTGTGTCTAAAAAAAAAACAAAAACAAACTTTTTTTCATTAATATAATTTGGAATGGAAACCTCAATAGTTGGGTGTTGATGACCGGTTATCACGGAATCCTTACCAACATCTAGCACATTTATGTGAATTTGAATTATAGAAAAATATTGTCTGTTGGCAATTTTCTTTTACTTGTTTTACTATTAAATTTAATGATTGAAAAATCATAAAACTAAAAAAATAATTTTATTTAGTTCATTGTCTACAGCCACAATTTGGAAATAAAAAATGATAATTTAGAAAGTTTTTAAACATTTCATGCAATTCCTACTAATTATTGAATACTTGTGTATTAAGCCCTATTGCCATTTGAAACTATGACATAATTTACTAACACATTCAAACTAAGATGTGACTAAAATATTATAATATAGGTTTTAAATTTCCAATTTAGGTGACAATCATTTTGTGCTTATTTATTTAGTTTGAAAATTGTCTAACATTTTGAATAATTTTAAATGTTTATTTTCAGTTGACTTTGACCTCATAAGCTTTCCCGATCAAATGTAGAATCCAGACCCCAAAATTGATTAAAGTCAAAGCGTAAATTTTCAGAATACACCGTAATCAATACATATATATATATTGTTTTTGTTTTTTTTTTCCCTTCAAATTTTGTGATATTATTTCTTCACAATAATCTTTTATGTAGTTAAAGGGGTCTGAATTCTATATTTCATCCTTGTTTTGATTGAATTCAATTAAATTTTGATCACTGCATAATCTGAAAATTTGCACTTTTGACTTGAGAATCAATTTTGGGGTTCGGATTCTACATTTGATCCAGCTTTCTCCAAAATTGATATAAAACTGTTTATAAATATTTTGTGTTCACTCGGGTAGAAATGGAAAATCTCTTTTCCTTTAAGAAAAAAAAACAAAACCTGTATTCTAGTTTTTTCCTTTTTTAGATTATATAATAAAAGTTTTTATTTTATTTTCATATTGTTTTATTTCTTAAAAATTTACTTATTTCCACCACAGGTAAGGACATATAACAGGCTTCACAAACTGAACCAATGGAATATACAAGTTGTACCTCTCTAATCAGGTGCTCTCTGGTGCGGCACCTTGCATGGTCTGCCGCGTGCTGAATTTTCTGCTGTTAGTCTGTGGATCTGCCACAAGAATTCTTCAATTAGGTTTCAAATCCGTGGTCTGAACCATAATTTAACAGCTTATAAACCGACTCATTAAACTGGGTAAAAACCTAACCGCAGTTTGAAACGAAATCAAAGGATACTAAATAAAATTAGACATGCATTTATTTTTTTCTGAATCTTATAAATTATTTTTAATACAACTAATTAAAAAGTATAAGCAAACAAATTATTTTCATTTTGTAAAATTTATAAACTGTTAAAAATATATCTTTTCCACACTATTAGCAAAATTGTTAAAATTCTTTGAACTAAAAAATTTCGATCAAGATTGCATCAGGCACCCTGAAAATTGTCATATCAAAAGGGTCCACATTTTACCTCGACAGTGGATTTGTTCGAAGTTACTTACAATCGATAAAAAAACAAAAAAAACTTTTCTTTTTTTTAAAAAATTTTTTTCATTGAATCTAACTTGGAACATACCCGGTGTTGAGGCAAAATGTGTCCCTTTTCGATTCGATAATTTTCAGGGTGCCTGATGTAAACCTGATCCAAAAATTCTTCTGTTTTGTGGCATTTTCTGTGGTCCGGCAACAGCCAGGTCTGGATTAAAGAGGTACAACTGTACTCTATATGATGAAGAAAAATAAAAGTTCATATCTACCATTTACTCAATGAAAGCAAAAAGAAACAAAAGTAGCCTAAATTTCACCTTCACTTTAGGATGAGTACAGTCCCTTTCAAATGATCTAACATCCCTCGCTCCATAAATATAGACAAATTTTTTGTTTCATTTGTTACAAAAATTATTTTAAAACAAAATTGTTGATTATTTCTCTTTAGATATGTTTGGTTGTTCAGAAAGTTAATGGATTTTTTCAAGATGGAGTGAAAACTGGTTCAAATGTAACAAACATCAAATTTATTTTGCCGATAACTTTGAAAAAGAATCATTAACATTCCAATTTTTGCTCGGACAATCCAATCTCTTCTTCCCATCTTTGATCTTAACACAACGTTTCGGCAATAGAAAAAGAAACTGAGAACGTTTCAATGTTGAAAATCCTGGAACAAGCTGTACTGTACGCATTGTTGAAATAGAATAACTTATTTACAAGTGTTGCGGTTAACGTTTAAATTTTCTCTTTGATGCTGGTTTTTTTTTCTTTTTTTTCTTTTCCTTACGGATTTTACATGTTACACCTGAAGAAGGCCGTGGAATTGGCCAATATGTTGTGTTAACGTGGAAGAGATTGGATTGTCCTAACAAAAGTTGGAATCAAATTTATTTGTCAAGAAAACA
>VCCN01000387.1:6494064-6509563 GCA_006491835.1 Architeuthis dux
ATCCCCCCCCCTCTTCATTGGGGCCCCCGGGGAGATTTCAAATACCCCACCCAGCAACAGCTTGGTCTTTTTACTTCTGTTTATGTGTCAAGGAAGAGAGGAGTGGATGCAGTTATTTCCTTTGCATTGTCTTTACTGTTTTTTTGGGTTTTTAAAAAAAATTTTTTGTGTGAATGTATTTTTTAAAACGTCTACACTTTTGCTGATTCTTGTTTTCAGTTTCTTTGTGTTGTTTCATTTAGTCTGGGCATGATAAATTAGAATTTAGCTCTGCCTGTGAATATATGAAGTTGTAGAGCCACCTTTTAGGCTTACCCAACAATCTCACCCTGCCACCCTGAAACAGCCAGTCACTTAAAATAGGGTCATGGTCACATTCTAATAATTTGTATCTCTATAATAGCAGCTGGCGACTGTTATGTGTGTGTGTGTGTGTACATGCATTTATCGAGACATTGTTAACAGTGTACTGATATGACATTAACAAGGAGCTTGAAATTGTATATTACTGAAATAATACACAAAATGCATACAGCGTTATATATCAAAGGCAGTATACTGGAAAACTATTGAAACATTACAATAATCTACTCTAATAATGAACAGTGATTTTCTTGGTTCACTGGACTCTTCCACTTGAGAAGAGGGGCTTAAAATTTTGCTAAAAAAAATACTTCCCGCCCACTGTTTCAAACTATGCACTATTCCCGAATTCAGTGTTTCTTTTCTATTAAAAAAACCCAACTATATCCGTGAATTTTTTCCACTGGGATTAACGAGTAGATAATGAAGATAATGGCCGTTAGTGGGTTATCGGATCTCCCAGTATAGTTGGTCTGATACCAATTCATGCAAAGTTACTATACTTATTTAATGAACAGTGTGATTTTCTTGGGATGCTGGTCCTAATACTTGACTGATAAAAGTACCTCCTTCCCACCAATCGAAACTATGGACTCTTCAACTGAAACAAATTTGCTATTTTTTCTTAGAAATTCAAATATATACATAAATTTTCATTTAAATGTAACAATTTTGCTGATAAAAAATATCTCTTACCCACCATGTTTCCAAACAATGGACTCTTCCACTTAAACGAATTCAGTAGTTTTTTTCTTTTTTTAAAAGAAAAATCATAGAAATTCAAATATATCTGCATCTTTTCATGGGGATTCACTAGTATAAATAGTATACTAGAGTGCATAACATTGTACAGTGTGACAGCTTTGTTCAAAACAGAAACAATTGTATCAGAACTTTCATACAATGTAGAAGAAAAGTCTGAGACCTTCAGCTCTTGGTACTTGTGTAACAATGTCCAGCTAGTTCAAGGGAGTGAGTATAAACATAGAACAATGACGCAATTGCTTTTAAGTTGAAGAAAATTATATTTACAATGAATTATATTTACAATGAATTTTATTTTTAAACAAACTGAAAAGAAAATTTTTTTATTAGTTTCATAAGAAAAATTCCACTATTATATTCAAACCTGATTAGGTATGCTTTAAGACAGCTAGTTATGTACTTTTGTGCTTCGGACAATGACACAGCATATTAAGTCAGTTTCTTAGAGTAAATTTGAATGAAAAAAAGTGTAGTTCATCATCAGCCTTTTAGCATCCGTTGTTGGATATAGACCTTCCCCAAGATTCTCCAGAAAACCTAACAAATATATCAAAATTGAGATAAAAATTAATTTTGGGTGGTTGCCACCTCTTTTGTCCTGGCAACCGTGGGTTCAATTTACAATGTGAGTTTATGCTAAATTGGTCTCTTAGTTTGTGTTTGGCATTCTGAATAGACCAAACACGTTCAGGACAGAAGAGGTGACCACCAACCCAAATTAATTTTTATCTCAATTTTTACATATGTCAGGGTTTAAGCACTTTTTTTTTTTTTTTTAAATTTTTTTTTTTAAGAAAAACCTTGTTTTCACTCCATCTTAATATATTCACAAGGGACCCAAAATGAAGAGTATTACTTTTCTTCTATTAATACTGACAAAGTTGAGAAGAATATAGAAAAATTATGAATACAAACAAATGCACCCCCCCCCTTTTTTCTAGTACTGAACTAAATGCAATGAAATAATTGTCTTTATTATATACTGATTTACTCTGACTAGAGAACTCATCTTGGTTGTTAGTCACAACATTTCAGCTATTGTACCCTCTGAGGACCAGTGTCTAGTGATGTATCGGAATATCAATTCGATTGGATATCCGGTGCCGGATTCACAAAAATCATCACTGACATCATGTGAATCCGGTGCTGGATATCCAACCGAATTGATATTCCAGTACATCACTACCAGAGTCCACATCTTGGTTGATGTTTCGGCTGTTACACCCTCCAACCTTCTTCAGGTGTCTGTCATAGTTGGTAACTTTCTGGGAATTTAGAACTGAACCCTTCATTGAATCCTATGAGACAATGGCTTAGTAGATAAAAGGGTTGATTAAGTGTAGTAACCTGCCTGCCGGTCATGGGTCAGGTAGTGCAAAAAAACCCCATATACTCTGGTTCAGTGGAAGAGGCAAACGAGTGACATCACAAGGACTAATTAACTAGGAGGAATTAACTGATACGAGATATCCTCTAGCATGGACAGTGGAATGAGAACAATCTGCCCCCATGGATTGAATAAAGGGTTCGGTTCAAAATTCCCACAAGGTTACCAACTACATAACTTATTTGGTTTTGTAGATATTTTCCATTGTTTCTATTAGAGATATAGTATATTATAACTATGCTTTCTGCGCTCTTTTGTATTGAAAAGATTTTCCATTCTTTTTTTTTAATTCATGTGTGGCCATCATCAATATCAATTTTGAAAGCTAGAAATATGTTGCTTTTTTATATGCGCAACCATCTCTAGTAGCGATGACACGCTGAAACACTCCCACCACCTCTCATGTCTGGAAGTGCAAGGGAGAGAACTTGCACATCTATAGTGTGCCTTTTAGGCTTTTTAATTTTTGAATTATTGACTGTTGCTTTTTGCTAATCGAAGGCCAAGCTCCTATTTACCTGAACCCTCATGAAAACAAGATGTGACACAAGTTCGGTTTAATGTGGGGAACCTCGCACATGAATGTGTGGGGCAGGAACTTCTTCAAAAATTCTCTTTAGTCCTTGCAACTATTAAGGACTAGAGAGCACTTGACTTGGTCACAGGGTAAACCCCGATCCCACTGGTCCAAACTACACAGAGCAAGGGCATCGCATCTGCATCCGTCTGGTCAGAAATGATCTTCCAAATGTAAATTTGGATGATCAACAAGCTACAGGGTCAGCTTCTCTGCCTTTTGGCTAAGATTAAAGTGTAGTATCTGTTCTTCGAAACCGCCATGGCTTCGAAGTTCAGAGAACCACTGCCCTTCAGAGGTCTTTGTGGCATGCTCGGGTACCTCCGGATATCTGGGAGAAGTTGCATTGGATATCTTGGCCAGCTGGTCGGGAGGCGGTCACCATTAGCTGAGAAGCTTTTGACCACTGACCAGCTTATCCCGGTCCTTGTGGCATTTGTCTCAGTGACAGGGACATGGTATCCCCCCTTCCCCTACTGAATTTGGCACTAAATGACCCACCAAGGGTTGATGTGCCGTTAAACAAAATAATCAAAATCAAAATAAGCTACAGACCAATCTGATTTTATTCTCAATATAAATCAACCCTGCTGTGTCTATCATTGTCAGAATTGTTTTTCTGACTTTCTATAAATTGGTGGAAAAAAGTTGTAATCTGTTTTTCTTTTTTCTTTCTTCCCCACTCTTTTTTATTTTAAAATCTGAATCTTTCTCTATTGGTTTTCACATTCTACTGAACTTTGAAGGAACTGAAGCATTGTTACAATACATCGGTGCTACATTATGAAACCTTATTGATTTCATTTTATAGACTGTATGTGCTTTCAGTCTAGTACAGGCTGCCCTGATTGTATGCCGGGTATGCGTCCCTAGAGGAGTCGGCATAAAAAAAATTGGCACAAAGTCAATCCAGGCATCCAAAAATGTATAAACAAACACTGCTTATAATCACTGTTAAATTACAAAATCTGAGTTGAAGTGGTTGAATAACATTTCTAATTTTGTTGTTCTTCACCTCCCCAAACTGTGCATTGCAGCCTGAGGTAATGATGCAAGGGACCCCTAAAATGTGAATGATTAGATTGTGCAAACAAATCTGGGTATCATTACTAGTTAGGAATAAGTTTCACTTGGTTTGTGTGGATTTGCTCGCGTGCATATTGGTTATGCGTGCAAAGGTGAATTGTGTTTGTGCATATGTGAGTATATGAGCTGCACCTATTAGCGGTAACAGGACCGCTGGATCTGGTTCACTGTTTATATTGTATCCAGATGGACTCCAATTGGCTCCAAATCGCTTGTTGATTTTAGTACCAAATACCATGGAATTGAAGTGAGAGAAAATCGGCCAATTTAACAATAAAATATAGTATGTGAATTTCGAAAAAACACGTCTGTTAACTTTGCGTTGGAATGACAGTGATGTCATTCTTTCCTTCAAGTTCCCTTCTTTTTTAAAAAAATTAGTAAATGAACACTTCACTAGTTATTGTATATGAATTGTTATATAACGTCTTTATGAATAGACATTCTGAAGAGCACCTTGCCAATGTGCCTAAAGCGTAAAGTATACAATACCAGCCATGACTTATGGATGCAAAACATGGAAATTAACAAGCTGAAAACCAACTCAGAATAGCACAGAGAGCCATGGAAAGAGTAATGCTAGGGATAACTATAAGAGATAGAAAAAAAAGATCAACATGGATCAGAGAGGACTAGAGTGAAGGATATTATACAACTAATTGAGCAGCCAAAATGGAGATGGGCTGGTCACCTAGCAAGAAGAGATGACAATAGATGGTGGGGGGGGAAGACTAACCGATCGGTGCCCATGGGACAGTAAATGAAGTAGGAAAAGACCAGACACGAGATGGAGGGACGAGATAGAAAAGTTTGCCAGTAAAACTTGGCTGAGGTTAGCACAAGATAGGTTGTGATGGAAGGAGATGGGAAAGGCCTTTGTCCAGCAGTGGACTTATAACGGATGATGATGACTTCAAAACAAAATAATCTACGAGATGGCATGTAAATTTTTGCACTGGTGGTGCCATCAGAGGTGAAAATATGAACTACGGCATCTTCATGAAAAATTTTTATTTTCTAAGAAAAAATTTGGTCAAGTTTCAAACGGGCGTTATTTTAAATCTGTGTAAATCAAACTGACGCAAAATCCGGGCAGCCTGTATTGTATTTGAAATTAACTGAGCAGAATGCATCCATTTTGACCCTATTTAACCATTTCATGACGAATTGACTTAGCTTCAAACTATTCTAAACCAGCCAGAGTTTTTAGAAACTGTCAACCAAGGTTTCTTCAGTTTTCAAATGGGTCTGGCCATCTATCGCACACACAGGCCGCACCAATGGTGTTAGAGGGCTGAAAATTTAACTATTGTCTAGAAAAAAAGTTTTTTTTTTTTTGTTGAAAATTCCCATTCTAAAATAAGTTTTTAGATGTGGGTTCAATTTACAATGTAAATTTATGCTAAATTGCTCCCTTAGTTTGTGTCAGGCAGTGTTCACGTTTGTTTTTTGAAAATTTGAACCTTTTTGTTGATCACAGCCCGACTAATGGCGAGAACTAACTTATTCATTGAACACACCCTTTTCAAATTTTTTAATTGATCACCCCCAACACGGCATGCTGTAAAAGACATTGGTCACATGACTGTTTCTATTGAGTGACTATCCAGACCGGTTTCCATTATTTTCAAAATAAAAATAACAAGTAGTAGCTCTGGTTAAAATAGACTTTATGATCATCTTTTTTTTTTTTCTTTTTTTTTTTTGCTATATCCACTTTTAACAGTGTTTAAATAGGTTGTAAGAGAATAGATATATGTAAAGGAAGAATAAAGGTGGTATGTTTTCCTGTTAGATTATTTATCTTTGCCAAAGTTGGAATAGTTATATGTATTCACTTGTGTCTATCTACTCAATATCTCCAAAAGTTCTCAATGAATTTCAATGACATTTTGTGGAAGGGTTATTTATTAAGGATTTTTTGTTTTTAACGAAGTAGGAAACCTAAAAATATATACACATACACGATTCAGTTTTGTTAAGAACATAAACAACTGCTCAGCCAGAACTAATAGTTGTTCAGGGTGTTGGCCAGGAATTTTATTTACCCACAGTTTTTTATAGGATTGGGAAGTTTTCTGAGGTCCACATTTTTGTATTTAAAAAAAAAAATGGCCCAAAAGTCACTAAAATGGTCAAAACATGTCAGCAATGATCAAAACTGAGCTTAACTCAATTGGGGAATTGGAATTAGGTTTCTATTGGGAATTAGGTGTTCAGTGTTGCAATCTGACAAGATAGTGGGATGAATATTTGCCATTGATTCATAAATAAATGAAATTCTTAATTTGACTTGGTTGATGGGAGGAAAATAATAATTCTTTATAGATCTGAGATTCCCCAAGTGGGTGCTACCACCCCCTTTGGTGTGCTGGAAGACTCTAGGGGGTGTTGGAAGACAATGAGTGGTGAAGGGTCCCAAGGGACAAAGAATACAAATCACACCAGGCCCATCCTTCACATTAGTTATTAGAAACTGTCAACCAAAACTGTCACCATAGGTTTCTTTCAGTTTTCAAGTTGGTCTCCCTGCCTCACGTATAGTCCGTACCAATGAAACTGGAGGGTTGAAAATTTATTATTCCTTATGCCTAGAAAAAACATTATTTTTTATTTTTTAAATCCCCACCCCCATTATAGGTTTTTAGTCACTAGTATGTGTCCACTTGTTTTTCGAAAATTCAGCCTTTTTTTAGTGATCACTGCCCAACAAAAGTAACTTATTCATTGATCACCCCTTTTCCCAATTTTTTAATAGATCACCCCCCCCCAACATGGCATGCTGTCAAAAGACATTGGTCATGTGGCAGTTTCTCTTGACTAACCAGACCTGTTTTTATACTAATTAATCAAGTACTTTTAGATACTTTTGTACAATTATATTTTTGCTTATAAAATAAATGCTTCCATAGAAAAAATCTTTTTTTATTAAAATTTAATTTTCAATGTATAATCTTTGATCAACTTTATGGGGGCCACTGATGAAATATTTGCTCATAAAGGGGACCGGTCGTCCCAACAAGTTTGGGAAACACTGTTGTAGATAAAATAACTGGTTGCTATGTGCAATGTAACTGATAAGGAAATCTTTTCTTTTCTGATCCTTGAGGAATGGTTGCATAATTTTAGTTTGTACTTGCTGACAATCTTCTTATTCGATAAACTTAATTTGCATTGAAAGGATTCTGAAATGCAAAATTTAAGATGACCTGATTCTGATGTAAAATTCATTGTGTGAAATATCTAAAACAAGTCAGCTTAGTCACTCAATAGAAACCATCAAATGACCATCTTTTGGCAGCATGCCGTGTTGGAGGTGATCAATTTAAAAAATTGGAAAAAGGGGTGATCAATGAATAATTTACTTATCTTGCCTATTGTTGGGCAGTGAATGCTGCCGGACACAAACTAGTGACCAATTTAGCATAAACTTACATGGCAAACTAAGCCCCCCCCCCAATGAAAACCCTATTTAGGGGAGGGGGGGTGGTAATTTGATAGGAGGAAGAAGAAAAAAAAAAAAAAGAAAAAAAATAATAAATAAAATATCTGTCTAGACACAAGGAGTAAATGTCTAAATTTTCAGCCAGACCAACTTAAAAAACTGAAGGAATGTTGGCAGTTTTGGTGACAATGTTGGTTGATGGTTTCTAACTAATCAAGCATTGTAGACTTGCGAGTCTATTTTGGCTGGTTTCTTTCTACAGGCGTCTCCAATAATAATGCGGGTGTTGGGGTCCAAGAAAGCTAACTGTTATAATGGAGCTGCGATAACTGCCAGGTGGATATGTGCGATAGGTGAAAGACGGCTAACATCGTCTATCGTATAAAAACTTTGTACAAATAAACAATGTTTGGTTTTTATTAAATAATACCACCAAAGATCTCTGTAGATTACATTCCTGGGTTAAAACTGCTAAATACAAAGATCTTTGTGGGTTTTCTTTTTTTTTTATTTTTTAGAAGTACTTTATACTTCCCTCATGTAACTATATATAACTATATGACCCAGTTTCCCATCTGTCACCTACCCACCTAGTATCGCGAATCAAGCTATAATGAACTGCGTTATATCTGGGGATGCCTATACTAAGAATTCTCCCAGTGAAAATATTGCAAGAGCTTTCATAAGGAAACCTATTAATTTTCCCAATGTGTTCAGTGTATGAGGAAACTGGTAAACTGTCGCATATGTTAAGTACCTTTATAATTTCTGTTGTCTTTTGCGGAGTGAGAACTGGTTCTCTACTCCTTGCGTTATTAGAAACTGTCAAGTTAGGTTTCTTCAGTTTTTAAGGTTGTCTGGCTGGCTCACACATACAGGCCGCACCAATGGTGTTAGAGGGCTGACAATTTCAACATTTACTCCTATTATGTTTTGAAAAAAATTTTTGTTTTTCATTTTTAAAAATTTTTTTATATAAATTCCTACCCCCAAAATATTTTTTAGTGTAGGGTTGGGTGATCCAATTAGCAATGGAAGTTTAAATTGATCCCTAGGTCCGGCTGAATTCACACTATATCAATGAACAACAAAAGGTGATAGAAGTAACTTATTCATCACTCATTGATCATCCTTTATTCCAATTTTTTAATTGATCACCCCCAACATGGCATGCTGCCAAAAGATGTTGATCACATGTCTGTTTCTATTGAGTGACTAACCTGACCAGTTTCTCTAGCATTTGTGTTATTGTTCAAAGGTTGCCATTTATTTTTTATGCAAGCAGTTAAGAAATCACATCTGATAGGTGTAGCGACTTGGCAAATCTCAAATTGTCACGTGATATTGCTCAACTTTAACTTTATTAAGGCTTCTCTCATTGACCAGTCCATTCTATGTATTTACCTCTGTCAACGAAATTGTAAAGAGGTATGTTTTTGGTCACATCTGTTGGTCCGTATTCTTTCCTGTCTGCAAGATATCTCCAAAGGTTCTAAAGGAATTTCATTAAGATTCTCTGGAAGGGTGGGTAATAATGAAAGGAAGAACTGATTAAATCTTGGAGCAGATCCATGCACAATTACCTCCCCTATGTCGTAGTTATATTCTCAGAACACATAACATAATTCTTTTTTCCCCTGTCCACAAGATATCTCAATGAATTTCAGAGATTTTCTAGCAGTGCTGACAGAGGTAGGACCTCACTGAGTGCATTTTACATCATTTTACAGCCTTTATTGTATGTATTATTGTTCTCTGCTTATACCCTCATCGAGGGTGTTGCAGGGTTAGGCACACACAGGCAATTGTTAGTAAGACCCACTTCAGGCTTGCCAGGCCTGTCGAAGATTTGTTCCGCTTACGATACCTGGTATTCACCAATAGTCACCCATCTAGATACTGACAAAGATGCTTAACCAGTGATCTTATGAGAACTGGTATGTGCTATGGCTGTAACTCCTTAGCCTCGGAGAGTTTCCTCAATCCTAATCCTAATCCTTGTGCTTAGTGGAGAGATGTTGAGTACCATTTTTAAAGTCTTTGGTATATTGAACAACAGCCTATCAAACCGGAGGTGAGCATTCTGCCACTGGGCCATGGTGATTGGCACAGCCTTTATTTAGGGTTTTTATTTCATGTATTAAAGCTGTGTTATTATAAGTTATATGCACTACTCTGATGTTGAAAAAGTCAGATTTTCTTTTTTAGGTAAGTTCATTTTAATAATCCTATTCCTAACCTGCCTGTGCTGCAGATTCAAACCTCAAAGTCCACTGTGCTATGTGCTTATTCCTTTTATCAATGCTCTAGTAAAAATGTTCCTATAAGTGGCATAAGTAAAGTCTTGTTTGGTACATATTAGATAACAAGATGGACATTTTGATATAATGAAAAAATTCTTTATTTGATTTTTTGTACCTCCTTCTGAAGAAGAGGTAATGTGTATAGAATTTTTGTGGGCAGGTCATGCGCACTTTCTACATCTGTAATAAAAAAAAATGTTGCTTAATGGAAAAGTTTCTAAAAACAAATCAGGGCTCAAGGAGCATTGTTAGAAACTGTCAAAATAGGTTTCTTCAGTTTTAAAGTGATTCCGGCTGTGTGTGTCTGTCACATGTATAGGCTTCACCAATGGAGCTAGAGGGGTGAAGATTTAAACATTTACTCCACCTCATGTCTATAAAAAAGTTGGAGATTTTGTGGAGGGGGTTTCAATTTACAATGTAATTACATGCTAAATTCAACCCTTAATTTGTGTCAGGCACTGTTTATGCTTGCTTTTGAAAATTCAGACTTTTTAGTGATGCAACAAAAGGCGAGATGTAACTTATTCATTGATCAAAGAATGGACAACATTTTATGATGAGGGTATACCTAGATTTCCCAAAAGCCTTTGATTCAGTTCTTCCATTGTAGACTGACTTAGAAACTGCAGTCTTTCAGTCTTCGGTCTTTAACATTTTGCAAAAGAAAGCTTTCAAAGCCTTCCTTTTATGCATGTTATAAGGATGAAACATTTCTTTTTTTTTTTATATAAAACAAGAAATTTATTTTCAACATTTCAGATTCTCAGAAATACACCTAGGCCCCTCTGCCAAACAGATCTTCTTTTTCTGATTCCAATGACACCAAAACCATCCGTGTAGCATAAATAGAAGCTAAATAAATATTGAGTTTAAGATGCTGTTGAATTATCTGAAATAACGTTTACAATTTTAACACGTGCAAAGGGGAGAAATTGAAGTTTTGCTGATTTTAACCCCATGAACCAGCCATTATTTGTTCATTTCTGAATCTGTAAAACATCAGACTTGTTATTTATACTATAGGGAACAGTGTAAAATAAGATTGGCAATGTTCATAACATAAATCAAGCATACTGAGCCTTCAAAATCCATGTTTTTATGCTTTTTCAATTTGGCGCAAAAATTTGCAGCAAAATTAAAAATTCATATTTCCGGAACTGTTCCACATTTTTTTGATAAAATTTATATCAATGGAATAAATAGATCTAAACAATGAAATGAACAGTTTATATATGTTTGACATATCAAAAATCAGATTGGAGTACCTAGTGGTTTCGAAGTAGTTGATCTTGATGTATTTTTTGCTAAAAGGGAGTACAAGGGACTGAGGCCATCAATATATGGTGGAAGTAAATAGTATATTGAATATCATAAAATTCTTTTTTAGCAATAGTGTTGGGACTTTAGAATAGATTACTGGAATATATAGTGCTATCAACAGATGTAAATGATTTTAAAAACCACTGCTAAAGCTAATCCTTAAAGGCTTAGATATTGTGTAAATGTTGTAAAATGCTGGTAGTATTTCTTGCTGATGTGAAGGAAACGTCTCGTTGTTGGGTTGTACCTTTACGGGGAGCAAACATTCTGCAGAGGCAAATAAACTTGGAGAGAAGGGCTCTCCCACGTGGGTGGAGAGAAAGATGACAAAATTCAGCATTTTCAATTGAAAATCTGGGTTTGCTTTATTCCCGTCGATAGCCTCGATTCTAGGCCGGTTTGCGAATCACTTTGCGGCATCGAATTCTGCTTCAGTTAAAATTCTAAACGAGTGGTTACTTTGCTGAATCACTACCAGTGATGGTAGTAATTCGAAAATCAAGGCTTCTTCCTCCTCCCTCACCCCTAATGGGCAGGGGAACCAAGCCTCTCTGGTCCGACCTGTCGCTCCTGGGATTCGGATCTAACTGATTGTAAACTGCCAGCGATTTGAAAATCACGGCAACCTTTAAAACCATCCTGGTTGGTTGAACGCATTTTCTTTTGTTCCGACCTCGTTGGCTGCTTGACCCACTTTCCAGCCCTGGTAACACAATATGGCCCTTTGGTCACGTACACCCCAAAACGCGTGAACATACACAACCAGAGTGCATTTTATTACATCACTATGAATATTGATGTATGCTTTTATATACAATTTGTATACTTTATTCAAACTAAAATAAATGTTAAATGATCACCCCTTTTTCCAATTTTTTAATTGATCATCCCCACCCCCAACACGGCATGCTGCCAAAAGACGTTGGTCACGTGACTGTTTCTATTGAATGACTAACCAAACCTGTTTTTATCACTATTCACAATACATGGTCTTCTTAAATTGCTAATTTTCTTACTTCAGTCCTTTTGGGGAATTTAGATATAAATGAAACAAAATTTTTAAACCATTAAACCTATTCTACCCGAGGACTTTTTTTTATGTTAAGGCATGATGCAGAGGGAGCCGTTTATTATGATCACGGATTATGTTATTAAAATCAGTCAGTCCCAAACACTTTGTTTAAAAAGAATTCAAATTATATTAGAAACTGTCAATAGATTTCTTCAGTTTCTAAGTTGTTCTGGCTGGCTAGCTATCTATCATGTGTACAAGCCATAGCAATGGAGTAAGTGGGCTGAAAATTTCAGCATTTACTCATTATGTCTAGAAGACCCCCCCCCTCCAGTTTTTAGCGGCGGGCTTCAATTTGCAATGTAAGTTTATGCTAAATTGGAACCTTAGCTTGTGTCTGGTGTCATTCATGCTTGTTTTTTTGGGTTTTTTTTTGACAATTCAGACTTTTAGTGATCACTGCCGCAAAAAAGGGGAGAGAAGTAATTATTTTCCATATTTTACCAATTTTTTAATTGATCACCCCCAACATGGTATGCTGCCAAAAAACGTTGGTCACTTGATGGTTTCTATTCATTGACTAACTAGAACTGTATATCTCTTAGTTTTTAAAAAAATCTCAAACCTGCATATACAAGAGGCCTTTGATGAATTCACTTTTCAGAGAACTAGTCTTAGATATAAAATATTAAAATGGTTGGCAGCGAGATATGAAATATCTCGCTGCCAACCATTTTAAAAACTTCTGCTCTCTGGATTGTCAGTTGGAACTGGTTTGATATTTTCTTTTCTTTCACGAACATCTTTGATCAGAATCCTTTTTCTTCACTGTCAGATCATAGAAATTGGTGCCTACCATCTTTGAAAAATATATCCATGAAAATAGTTCAGTAGTAATAATGATGGTTGCAGAAAGAGTAGTGATAGCACACAGAGTAGCAGTAGTAAGTGCAGTGATAGCCTTGACATTAAAAGGAGCTCAGTGGTTAAGCATTTGACTGGAAGTCAGTTTGTACAGGCATCCCCCTGTTATAACATTGGTTTTGCGGTCGAAAGAAAGCTAACCACATTAACAGTGGGTGGGTATGGGTGATATTTAAGGTCCAGCGATTAAATTAATAGGTGAAAGACGGTATAATAACTACAATATATTACAAGCTATACCAAATTTCAGTATTTAAAAACGATATTTGCATCGATGACATAGCCCTGCACCTTTTTAGATACCCTGTATCTGAACTCCTAAGCGGGGAAATGGAAGGAATTGAATTTTAAAAAAAAACAAAAACTTGTTCATTCATAGTAAAAATGTTGGTCCTCACTCACCTGCCTTTATATATTGAACCACGTTATATATAGGGACACCTGTATTAAGTTGCTGGGAGTCCAAGAAAGGTTATTTTATTAAAAATTTCAACAAAAAGTTGCCCCCCCCCTTTTTTGGGGGGGGGGGAATAACGTACAATGTTTAAATGTTCTGGAAAGAATCCAGCTATTTAATATTAACAAACAAAAAATATATAGTCTACCTAAGGCAATGGTGCCTTAAGACTTCATGCACTTATCCCAGCATCTCTTCCACTTTTCAAAACAGTCTGCAAAGTCCTCTTTTGGAATCACCATCAGCTGCCTCATCATATTCACCTTAATTTTGTCCAGTATGAAATCTGGTGATAGCTTTGGGAAAACCAGAAGTTGCAGTGAGACCAATCTGAACTGTAGGAATGGGGTTGGGCCTGACAGACCTGGGTGATGCAATGTTTTGCCAAAAAACCCAGCACAGGACGTAAAGAATGCCTCACTTTTTGCTTAAAACGCATGAAATTTGTGGAAAAATGTTCTCAATTTTGGTAAATTTTTTCAAAAGATTACAAGGCCTTAACTGAATTCAAGTTATACTCGTAGATGCTATATTGAGTCTGTCTGTATTTATATAGCTTGTGATGGTCTAATGATTGCAGAATGGACTTCTCTGTTGTTGGTGTGCTGTATCAAATTGCTGAAGTTATAACATTTTTTCTGTAATTTATGACCCAAGCAAGACACCATATTTGACAGCATGTAGAATATACTTTTTAAAAACTGTTAAGAAAAGACAAATCACCCTTAATCTAATACTTAAAAGTGAAGTATTTCTGTAAGCCAATATTTAGCCTCGACTACCAGTATATACTAAATATTCCTCTTAAATGGGGGCAGGTCTTATATGCCATCCAATAGAGTATATAAGGGACTTGGCTAATAGTTTCTGTAATATATTCCCAAATGGAACAGACTAGGCTATAATCTATGTTCTAGAGACCAATGTTTCTTCTGTGACCCACCTGGCTTTTAATGTGACATGTCAAGTCCCAGTGGGGATCATAGCTAGCAGATTTTTGAAAACAAAGAAATGTCAATAAAAACCACAATTTAAAAGTATTTAATAAAAAGAAAGAAAGAATGGAAACTTTATTGCACATTACAATAATAAACAGAAAAGAAAATTGCAAACTCATCTCCAAGGCGTCTTACTTCTAGGATATAGCACAAAACAATTTGGGTTACAACTATCGGGCGTTTCTATTGACCCATGTCACTTTATTGTCAGAATTCCATGAGTTACTAATTGAAAGGAAGCGTAAAAAGTCAAATATTTGTGAACTCTGGAATCAAATTTGTCAGGTAAAACTCGAAAATAGTGAGGGCAGATGCCTCTCAAAAAAAAAAACAAAAAAAAACATTTTGTCAGTCTCTGGCCGACTTTAAAAAGTCATCAGTTGGGCCATGGCCCACTCAATGGGAAACTCTGTTCTAGATGAAACAGTAAAAACCATTGACAAGCCATTGGAAAGGCTTCGCCGATCATTTGAGTGAATAGATCCCAAACTAAAATGGTAACTTTAGAGTTAGCAATATTAATGATGCTTCTACTAGCAATGTCCAAAGCTTGAATTGTATTCTTTCGTCGTAGGCTTTTTAGATCAATTAACATTTAAGGCAGTTGGGGGGTTGTCGTACTTGAAGTCTGAATAAAGTCCCTGCCACAACCAACCAGATTGAAGTAAAATAAAATGTTGTTTCTCAATCCCTAGACAAGTATCATCTGAAGAAAAGCATTGTTCTATTAAGAACTACTTTGATGATCTCTTTAGAAATGAACTGACACAAAATATATTGTGAATCTGTCAGTTTTGTTTGGTCTACAAAAACAATAGACAGTTTAAACCTATGAAACTGAATTTCCTGCTGCAAGGAT
>VCCN01000387.1:6553600-6565438 GCA_006491835.1 Architeuthis dux
AGTTCTCAATAAATTTCAATTAAATTTTGTGGAAGGGTGGGCACTAGGCTACGGAAGAGGTGATTAAATTTTGGGTTTAATGCAAGAATTATTTTACAGTTACCCTCCCTGCATTGTAACTATTTGTGAACTGGTTTTCATTCAGTTTTTTGTGACAATGGTGTTGACAGCTATGTGGGTTCTAGTTTTACAATGTTTTCCTATAACTTCTTAAAAAGAATTATTGAGATATATTTAGCATTCAGCTGTTTATTAACCTTTTATAGGGCAGCCCTAAAAATATTTTAGATATCAAAACAACCTTTTTGTATGTTAAACTAGACCTAATTACAAGATATTTTCAGTTGTAAGTTTTCTGAATCTTTTTTGTTTATGGGGGCAAAACGCCCTCTAATGAAGTGATCCTATATGGTGCCTCGCCCAAAAAATGACCAGAAATTAAAGTAGAAAGTTTAATAAAACACTGAATTAAAGAATAACATTCAATATAATGAATAGATACAAAAAATTGATATTGACAAAAAAATAATACCTCCGGGTTGATTTTAAAATTTTATTGTGCGGGCCAAAAAACGTCAACATGCAAAAAATATTGAACTTTGGAACTGCTGAACTGATTAGAATAAATTGTTTTACGGGTTCTTGGGCACCCAATTACTGAAACGTTTTTAAGAATTTTATGATTTGTATAAAAAATTTTTTTTAAAATCAACAAAAAACAATCGGGTATCTCCAAGATAATGCTCCTAATAAACAACTAATTGTCACTCTCTCTATTTCAACCAGCGACCTTTTATACTTTTAAGATTGTTTGTCTCATGTTGTTCCTCTTCTGATTTGATCTGATCTACTGTAGGAAACGACAGCTAATAACATCCAGTTTGTGAAGGAAATAATGAAGAATCATCTGGACAACCCAGTACGTGCGGCTGCTGACCTCTATTTCACAGAGCAAGAGGTAAATTCGATAATTACATAACTTTTTCTCTCATTGTTTTTGTTATATAATTGGTTAATACAGTGGTTCCCAAACTTTTTCAAATCACGGCACCCCAAGTGTATTAGGATTTTTTTTACGGTGCACTAAATCCAAAAATACAGGACAATTAAAAAAAATAATGAATTGTGTAATTTAAATTCAGAAAAAAGTTAGGCAAAGTTTAATGAGTCAGCCGTCAAAAATGGATTGGATCAACAGGACTGATTTGACTGATTACCGCTAAGCAAGCTAACATTTGTTAGTTTTATTTGAGTACAATGCAATCTCGAATATAATTTTTGTAGGTGTCGCTTCCTATCATTGTGTACATGCATCAGCACATTGAATTACAATTGTTTGGAATTAACATCTTCGAATATACTGCAGGGAGCCACGGCACACACTTTGGGAACTACTGGGTTAATACATTGTATTGGTTTAAGATTATTGTTGTGATTTTCAGTTTGTGTTGTTGAAACGTTCGAAACAGGCTATTAAAGGAGAGAGAGATGAAGATTGGACATACAAGAAATCTAAATTTGATCTTTTTGCTTGAAATTTTAGATGGTAAAACCAATCCCAGTCTAATGTAGGAGACTGTCCTAATAGGATAAATAGCAATTTGAAGTTAAAACTTGTATTGTACCTGGGTGCTATACTTTGGGCCCCCATATGAATACTAAGGGATAAAAGATTCACTCAGCTGATTACCATGACTAATATGGTCAACATTGAACAAATGTTTTGAATGCTCAGCAGGATTAGGGTTGCCATTTAGTATTTTTCAAGACGAAAATTGGTCAAATTTTCTTCTGAAAATAAAGATTTGGTACTGAAGGAAAATTTACAAAAGAAAACGATCCCTTACACACAAATATAAGCCATCAATATACATGAACTATAGATTAAAAAAATATGTATTTTAATCCATTTTTCCTGCAAGCTTAGTCTGATGATGGATTTGAAGTTATTTTGGTACTGAAGCTACTTAATTTGGTCCCAAAACCATACAAATTTGGTCTTTGCGGCAAAAGACATCTGGCAACCTTGAGCAGGATCAAGAGAGGGACTGAAAGTCAGCACTTGACCAAATTAAATATGTACAAAAGAGTTATTTTTTAAAATATGTCCAATCTTCCTCATCTCTCTAATAGTCGCAAGACTCTATTTAAAAAAAGAACCTTTCACCAAAGTCGCAAGACACTATTTTACAATTTTAAACTGATTTCGGCATTAAATGACCAATCGAGGGTTGATATGCCGCTAAACAAATCAATCAATCCATGAACTCAATCCTGCTTCATTCTATCTTCCAGGGCCTCTAATATTTTTATTTCCAAACTCTTGTACAGTACAATCTATGAATAAGAATGTAATTAAATCTTTTTGTTTTTCTTTTCAGTTTGAAGATTATTTATTCTCAAAAGTAAATCAAGTGTGGGATGTGAAGTTCGATGAAGTGACACAAAATATGGACAGACCTTTAGCACGTTACTGGATATCTTCTTCTCATAACACGTAAGATATATTTTTGCGTCATTCCAGTAAAATACAACTGTTTATACCACTGTATAATATAATGTCTATTATGTATACATGTAATATATATGTATGAGTGGAGGTACTGTTGATATTGTCTGTGTCTTATCCATTGTCAATGACGGGTGAAAGACATACGTGAGTGTACTTAAAGGTAACTATTCTAACTATCCATCCAAAACTAAGAATAATTCATACTATGATTTGTTCACCTTTTTTTCTTTTTTTAAAAATTTATTATTGGCAAAGGTGTGAAAATGATGCCAACCACGTGATTGAACTGGAGACCTCTGCCCAACTGCAGCTGAATAGACTTTGTGTGGCAGCGCTGTTAGAACATCCGGGGTCCCTGCTCATGGTTTGCTGCGCCAGACACTTCCCATATGGGCACTTGAATCATTTCTTAGCATGATATAAGTGGCCAATTATGAAGAGTGCAGATAATTTGCTTTTGGCTGCGGTTGGAAGAACGTTGTTGTAGAGATTCATGTGAAAACGGTGCATTTTCGCGTGTCGTGCTAAAAGAAGTCTCCCCCCCCCCCGAAGAGGTGTCCAGTGAAAGAGACTTTGTGCCTTGCGGTCCTCCCGTTTTAAAGAGACCTTTTCTACTACAAAAGGTTTTTTCTTAAATGTGTTATTTTAAAAAAACCTAAAATAGCACTTCTGCCATTAATTTTTTTAAATAGCTAACTCAAAAAGTATCCACTATTCTGTTCAGATTCCTTGTGAGAATTTTACAAATTTTGAAACGAGACTTATTTCAAATATAATTAAAAAAAAAAACAATAAAAAAAATAACCTTTACATCTTATGAGTCTTTTATAGTTCTAGACAGAATGAAATCTACCAAATAGCATCTTGAAATGTTGTCAGAAGAAATTAATTTGTTCTTTATCAAACATGCAGATATGTTTTATTAACAATTAAAAGTTGTGAGTATAATGCTTAGTCATGTTCAGTTTCATCATCAGCCATTATAAGACCACTGCTGGACAAAGGTCTTTCCCATCTCCTTCCATGCCGACCTAGATTGTGCTAACCTCTGCCACGTCTTGCTGGCAAACTTTTCTTGTGTCTGGTCTTTTCCTTCTGTGTTTTCTGTCCTGTGGGCACCCATCGGTTAGTCTTTTCCCCCATCTATTGTCATCTTCTTTTGCTAGGTGGCCAGCCCATCTCCATTTATGCTGCTTAATTATTTGTATAATATCCTTCACTCTAGTCCTCCCTCTGATCCATGTTGATCTTTTTCTATCTCTTAGTTATCCCTAGCATTGCTCTTTCCATGGCTCTCTGCTATTCTGAGTTGGTTTTCAGTTTGTTTTGTTAATTTCCCTGTTTTGCATCCGTATGTTCAGTTTAATAAGATATTCAAATGTGTAATAAGCAGGAAACCTGTAGAAATGTTGATGTTGTTCGTGATAGAACCTGATTCTTGTATACAAATATTTCACTATTAAGAGTATATATCCATGAGGAACAATTGGCAAAGGAAATTCTCATGACCGACGACCAGCTCAGTTTTTATACGGCGCTGAAGTTCAGCTTGCCCGAGGCACCAGGAACCCTAGGGCTGGCCTTGATTTTCATATGACTTTGGATATTGCTCACTTTTGTGTACACCTGTTCACTGATTAGATCATGGTTTGGTATAGTTTCTCAATCTAAATCTCTATAAGCTAACTATTGCATTTATTCATTCTAATAGAATGTTGAAGAAAAAAATAATTTTTATCAACAAATCATAGCTTTTCAATAAAACTATAATTTTAAAAATTCTTTGTAGATATTTAACTGGAAGTCAATTTAATAGTGAATCTTCATGTGAAGCTTATGCCCGGTGCCTTATGATGGGATGTAGATGCCTTGAGTGTAAGTATGCATTCTCGCTGATTTTGATAACAATAACTGGCTTCTGCCTTCCTCTGTATTTGTCATTATCATGTTTTATTTTTATTTATTTTAATTTAAATTTATATCATTAATTTTTGGGGTTTTTATCAAATGAATGAATTTACATTTGCATTTTTTCACTTAACAAATTTCATGTTAATAATTTTTTAATAGGGAGGAAACTATTACTTTTTAAATGCTTAATGAAATATTGCCATTAACTGTAGATATATTTTTATTTTTTTTATACTATCTACCTTCATCTCAATTTTTGTTGATTTTTATCGTAACTATACTCAGGCCAGAGTAAATAAACAGTACGGATTGGAATAAAGAATAAGCACCCATTGAGACTCAAACTCATTTCCCTCTATGCTGGAGGGAAGCTATGATTATGCCCTACTGCTCTTGCCATCTGAGCTACAGGAACTTGTGGCAAGTGAGTCAAAATCAGACCTTTAAACTCATCCCTTACAGCAACCTCTTTTGCACCATATTTGTTAACTGGTAGTGTCAGTATTAGTAAACCATTTTTATTTATTTTATTTGAAGTATTGTAAATCATTTTTTTTTTAATACTGTTTACCTTGTCCACTCGGATGGTGTAGTAGTTAGCACGTCTGTCTCCCATGCAGAAGGTCCTCTGTTCGATTCCTGGTATGAGTGAAGAGTGGACAAATTTCCCTGTGCACTCAGCAGCTAATTGAGTACACTCTAGGCTGTGTGATTAGGGTGGAAGTATCCTTTTGGTGGACTTGGTGGTCATAAAAACTTGTAGGAATAAAGTCCTGGTCTCGACCAGACTTGAAACTTGCAAGGATGCATGCAACAGAAACCAGGTCTTCGTCACGGGCCGTTTATACTCCATTGGGAGTTGTCTCTTTTGAGAAACTGTTTTGAGGCATGCTATTAAATTAGCCCGTTTTTTGGCCCGCACAATAAACTTTTAAAATCAACCCAGGGGTGTCATTTTATTTTGTTAATATCAATTGTTTTGTATCTATTCATCATATTGAATGTTATTCTTTAATTCTATGTTTTATTTAACTTTCTACTTGAATTTTTCCATTTTTGGTCGAGGCACCATCATCAGAGGGCGTTTTGCCCCCATAAACAAAAAAAATTTCAGAAAACTTGCAACTGAAAATATCTTGTAATTAGGTCGAACATACAAAAAGGTTGTTTTGATATGTAAAATATTTTTAGGGTTGCCCTATAAAGGGTTAAGAGACGGGACGCTTTACCTACTGTTTACCTTCATATTTGTTTTCTTCTTTAGTGGACTGCTGGGATGGTCCTGATGGTTACCCACACATAACACATGGACATACATTAACAAGTAAAATAAAGTTTCTTGATGTCCTCAAAACAATTGCTGAACATGCCTGGATTAAAACTGAGTGAGTTTTTTTGTTTTTGTTTTTTAACTTATTTTCACTTCTTTGTCAAAATGATCAACATTCAACTATTATTGAACTAATGACAAATTTTGAAGTTATATATTTCAGTGTTTCTTGAATGATTCATCCAAGGGTGAATGAAATTATATTTGGGGTGAATGAAACCTGGAGGTTGAAAGACTTGATTTACTCAGATATTTATATTTTTTTCTATTCTTAAAAAAAGTAATTATCGTGCTAAGCATGTACACTAAGAAAACATTGTTTCTAAAAATCTAATCATAAGTTCTGAGATTGTTGTTTGCTAAATTTATGTAAACTAGAAAAATTCTATGAAAATGAAAAATATTTTCAATTTCAGTGTTCTGGACGTTATAAATGTTAAAATCAACGTTTTTATGAATGTAGTTCCGTCTTCTGATACACATGTTATGGCTATTTAGGCCATTTTCAAGATCTCGAAAACATCTCGAAAACATCTAGAAATATTCTAAATTTTTTGTCACTCCTAGTTTTCTTTACATATTTTTAGGATTTTCAAAAACATGAATAAAATAAACACTTATGAAATGAATTAAATCATTCTTTTTGCTCATGATGCAAAATGAATTAAAATTATGCACAAAGGAGAATAAGATGAAATAACCAAAAACCTAAAGAAATTTAGTTATGGATGAATGCGATTTGTAATAACGACTTGAGGGTCACTGACACTGAAATAGTTTAAGAAGAAACACTGATATATTTATTGGAAACCGTCGACTAAAACTGTCAACATAGATTTCTTCAGTTTTTGAGCTGGTCTGGCTGGCTATGTATATATTCTGCATACAGGCCATACCAATAGAGCTTGAGTGCTGAAAATTTTTGTTTTTTGAAAATTCTTCCCCATGATAGGTTTTTATTGTTTGGGTGGGTCAATTTACAATGTAAATTCATGCTAAATTGGTCCCTTAGTTTGTGTCCGGCTGCGTCCACGTTTTTAAAAAACAAAATTTGGAACCTTTAGTGATCCAACAAAAAGCTAGCGAAGTAACTTATTCATTGATCACCCGTTTTTTCTAATTTTTAATTGATCACTTCCAACACAAAGCATAAAACAAATAACTCAGATATGATATTACCATTTAAATTTTCTTGTATGAATTTAAAAGTTAATCGATTTTCTTTTCCTTTTTCTCTTTTCTAGTTTTCCTTTGATTTTATCCATAGAAAATCATTGCACTCTTCCTCAACAGCGTAAGATGGCGATGGCTTTTAAAGACATGTTTGGAGGTTGGTATACTGGTTTATATCTTGTACATTAACAACTTTTTATACTGGGTGTTCCTAAATTTAATTTCTACAAACATAAATATTAGGGGAAAGTAAAATAAACTGATTTGCAAAGGCACCAATAAAACAGTTTTATTAGTATCACTGTTAACTTTAACACTGTCAGCAATAGAAAAGATTTGCTGGCATCAACTAATGAACTTCTTCATACCCGCTCCTAAACACAGTGGAACTCTTCAATGAAACAAAAAAATTTTTTTTTAAATGGAACACTTTTGGAAATTGAATTTTAAAAAAAAATAATTTTAAAATACACCTATAGGTGCAAGGGAAATAACTTCGATCAGAAGTTATTCCCTTGATTTTAAATTTTTTCTTATAAATTTAAGAATTAAATCTCTTCACTTCTGAAAAATTAAAATATCAATTACCAATGAAAACATTGAACCTTGGTTTATATTTAAGATGTTCAAAACAGTTGTCTAATAATATTTTATTGCATAGCTTTGAAATGGTTTATTTTTTTGTTTTTTATTGTTTTTATTTGTTTTCCAAAATTTTCATTGCGCAATACGATATCCAGAAATTCATGTCATGAAAATTGCTTTTAAGTAGCGAATAAGACACTACCTCGAATATTGTTGTCAATTATGTGCTCAAATAGCGCACCACGGAAATTGGAATATTATTTTGGATATAGAAGGGGTTCAGAAAAATTTTACCAGAATTATCAAGGGTATGGATAATTTAAGTTAAAGAGAAAGATTGTAAAAATTGGGTCTCACAACTCTACTTGAACGTAGAATGCACAGAGATTTGATTGAAACTTAATTACTAAATGATTATAACAATTATGGTAAAAACTTTTTTAACCTCTCTAATAGAACAAATAATCTAGTCGTACGCCCGAATAAATCTATGGATTTCTTTAGCGAGAGAGTTGTGCACTATTGGAATAAATTGCCTGAATACATGAAGAATAAAAATAGTATTAACAGCTTTAAAAATACTGACAAATTTAGAGAAACTGGCTTAAAATTAAATAGTCAGTATTGGTAACTCTCAGAGGAAATCTTTACAAGAATTAAACTATTACATATAAAGTATGGCAAGCCGATGTGTGATATGGTGATAGCTGGGCTGGTAAAAGATTTTTTTTTTTTTTTTAAATTAATTAATTTGCATGAATTTATCTAAATGAAGTGTTTTCATTATTGATAACGATGTGTAATCTTTTTGTGTTCTGTGATTATTTTTTTTTTATGCTGACAAGCCAATATTTTATAATATATATATTACATTTCTAATTGCTTTTTTTTCCATTTATTTTTTCTACAGAGGATTTATTGCTTGAGTCTGTTGATAAGACTGAAACCAAATTACCTTCACCCAACCAGCTTAAGAAGAAAATTATTCTTAAGGTATTTGCTATTCAACACTTGCATGGATGCTAACTAGTTTCTTTTTAAAAAGAGATTTTTGGGGGGTTTTAAAAAAAAAAAAAGAAAGAGAATAGTACTACAGGCGTCCCCCAATATAGCGCGGTGCGTGATATAAGGCAGTTGATTGGTGGACTCCAAAATCTTTGCCTATATGTATCCAGAAAACCGTGAATAAAAAAAGAATTTAAAGTCTTTCATCAAAAGACTAACTTAATATTACTGGAATATTTGCAATCAATTAATATATAATTACATGATGTTTTACATATAATTTCTTTGTTCCGTAGTGAACTGGTAATTGGCTTTTGTTTATCCAAGGTTCAGTTCAAATTGTCCACTTCCTTTTACCTCAAGATATGCGTTTTATGGAAGCTTTCTCTATTTAGTCTCCAACAAAGCAATTAATGAATCATACAGGGTGTCCATAAATTATCTTTGCAACTTTGAAAATCTATTAAAAACATTTTTGTACAGGATTTGTTGCAGAATAAAGACAAAGTAATGAAATTTGTTTTTAAAAACATTAGTACACTGCTACATGTGTGCTATTAGTCACACATAGCACATCTAGAGGATATTCAATTTCCAGGCAGGTACGTAAATTTCTCAATGAAAAATCCCCTAACTGGTGGATTGGAAGAGATGGACTGATTCCTTGGCCACCCGGGGTCACCCGATGCAACTCTTATGGACTTGTTTTTGTAGGGACACTTTAGAGACAAAGCAAATTAAACCTGCTCCAATCTACCTCGCTGGAAACTGAATATCCTATAGATATACTACATGCGACCAATGACGCCCATCTAGAAGTCTACTAATGTTTGTAAAAAAAACAAAACTTTATTATTTTCTTTATTCTGCAACAAAACCTGTACAATTGTGTTATTATTTGTATTTTTAATAGATTTCCGAAGTTGTAAAGATAATTTATGGACAGCCTGTCTATAGTTGAATGCTTGCATGGAATTGGTCTATAATTTTTACGGCCATTTTTTTCTAGCTTAAATATAGACTTGACCTTTGTATGTGTATAAATAAATGCTTGTTACTCTATTGATTTGTGTATGGAGTGCATTTACTTGTTCAAATAAATATGTGTACTACATTAGTATCACATATTTTTTAAAGATAATTTATGGACACCCTGTATTATTCTAAGATAGATTATGCTTGATCTCATCTAATCGAGTTTGGTCATAGTGTGAAAATGCTCTATTTAGTCACTGTTGCTGTATATCCTATTAACATGGTGTTCTTAATTGCAGAACGTAAATAAACAAATTGAAATCTAAGCTTAAATAAACGTTTTATAGAAAACCTTTTGAAAATATACTTTGAAATGCTGGTAATTTTCAAGTTATCTACTGTGTATTATACAGGGTGTCCCTAAAGTCTGGACACATAGGCAAAATGCATACTTTCAATAAAAAAAATTTAAACATTTTATTTAATTGAAATATTAATAAATAACATCTTCAATGTGTTTTTAACCATTTGTGATGCAAAGTTCAATACACTTTGCGAGATTCACATGAACCCGATGCATTAACACCACATTTCCGTCAATTTGAGCACATTCATTTATTATGCGTTCTCTCAGGTGTCTCGTATCTTTAATTTTCATTGAGTACCCCTTCTCCTTTAGCATACCCCAGAAAAACTAACATTTAATCTCTGGGGCAAAAAAAATATAGTTAGTTATAAATAATGATATTTCCTATGTGTCCAGACTTTAGGGACACCCTGTATAAAGGCACTCACTGTAGCGCAATGGTTAGCAAGCTTGTCTTGTAAACTGATTCACTTGTGTAGTGAGTTCAGTCCTCACCAGGTGCCCAAATATTGTGCTAGACTAAGCTAAGCTTTTAGTAAATATTTTGGGCACCTTGTAGTGTAATGGGTCGCAAGCTGTTCTTGCAGATCATTAGTAGTGAGTTTGGTCCTCACTCGGTGCCCCATGTGTGTGGCCTTAGGTTAAAACCAAACCAAGCTAAGCCTTGTAAATAATTATGTAATTATTTTGGAGAAATATTTCTTTTCTTTTTACCTTTTTTTTTTTTTTTCTTGCATGAGTATATGTCTAAATATAAATTTAATGCTGTTTTTACAATATTATAGTTGTATCATTAATCCTTTTTATTTTTTTATTTTTTTTTTTTTAGCATAAAAAACTTAAAAAGGGTGCAACTGAATGTGCCGTAAATGCAGATGAAAGTAAGTAGCATTTAAAAATTTAAATAACATTTTTTTTTACCATTCATTTGATGTATTACTGTCTCCAATTCTCCTTCTGCAAAGTTAGAAAGTTTGGTCTTGGAAAATTCGGTCTATTTTTAAATAACATAAGACCAAACTTTCTTAAACCAAATTTTCAGACTAAGAAATATTTTTTGTGTGCTTTCAATGTAAATATTTTCTTTAAAAAAAGGCAAACTAATGCTGAATTTTTTTTACTATCACGTTTACATCGCTTTTTAAAATGTTTTTTAAAACCACACTTACCTCAAAGTTAGTATTGTTTAGCAAATAAGTTTCAGTTGAAAAATTTCTACAATCTTTGTTCTTATTAATAACACAAAGAATATTACAATAAAATTCACAGGGTTACTAGATTCAGGCATTTTTATCGATTTATCTTCAACAGTCCATTGGCGTTCAATGCTTGTCTGCTAGACCACATCTGATGGGGAAAAATCGAATGAAAAATCTATAAAATAACTAAAAGTTCTCAATTTTATCTAGTATAAACTGGCTGTCCTATACTTAGAAACCGTGCAAAATTTCAGTTGAAATAACAAAACAAAAAAAAAATGAAAAAAGAAACAAACAAAATTACACCTATTGTAAATTACTGTAGTGTTTCATCGAGTGGAACTGGAAGACGTGTCATGATGTCAGACTGTGACACTCTATTGGTCAAGGGTACACTGATGAGTGTTGAAATTTTAAGCAGCTTACAACCCAGACTGGCAGAATTTCAAAAACAAAAAAAATTATTTTTTTACGACACGGGTAGACTAGTAACTTTTATAATAATGAAGATGTCAAAACAGCTTTTATTGAAATATGCATCTGTGGATTTAAATAATATATTGGCTTTGTATTGGTCAATTGTCAAGGAATGTATAAAAAGAAATAAACTTCTTTTTTGAGAAGGAAAAAAAATACTTTGATGTTTTAATATACTTCTAAAATCTTGATCCTGCCATTGCTTTAATTTAGGTTCTGGTTAATTTTGTTATACTAATTTTCTTGAAAATGGGCTGCTATAAGGAGATTTTGTTTCATGTGGATTTTACAAGCATGCAGTGAC
>VCCN01000387.1:6594259-6605241 GCA_006491835.1 Architeuthis dux
TAATTATAATTAAGATGAAGGTAAATGGTAGCACAAAAATCAATAATGATAGAAAGAGAATGTTCTAAAAAAATAAATTCTCTAGGTTTATCACTGTTACATTTGGTATTATATGACCCATATAGATATTGATGCACCAGAAAAATATATTCCCACATTCAAGTGATAAACTTGACATTATCTGGTGATGGAGTTCCATACCACCAGCAGATGACAGATTTGCTGACTAGAATTAAGTGAATCCATAATTTAAAAAATGAATGTCATAATCTAAATTAAATAAAAACATGGGTACTGATACAACCCTGGGGTCCAGCAATTAAGACAAAAAAGTTATTTCCCTTGAATAAAAAGAAATGCACAAAATTAATCCCTTGTGAAAAGAGACCTGCCCAATGTTTGATCACGCTAGTAAAAACAAACTTCATATAGCTCATCGCAAATAAATTTCCTTTTATTTAAGACTATTTTGAAGACAAAACTAAGTAAATTATTTTAATACAAAACAATTAAATAACAATATTTTTAATTTATCTTAAATTTATTGGTTTTTTTATCACAACTTTTTGCCCCAAAACGGCAATGTTCGATTGTGCAAGTAAAATAAAAAAATTAAAATGCGATAAAGAACAATTAAACTCTTAAAATGAAGGTAAATAAGTAAAAAAAACAATCAATAATGATGAAATGAGAAGTAAAAGAACTTGATTCTTTTGCGTGGAGAAATTTAAAATGTTGAGTGGATTAAATTTTAAAATTTAAAACCTTGGTACATGACGGCAATGAATAAAAATCACAACTTATGTTTTTGTAAATTGAAAAAAATTTTTTTAAATAAATTTCAAAATAAAAAAAATATCAAATTAAAGATTTAAGATTAAAAAAAAAATTTCTTAACAAATTTTTTTGTGTATTTGGAAAACATTTGGAAAAAAAACTTTTTTGTCTGAATCGTTGGACCCCAGTATTGTATCAGTACCAAAACGTTACAGCATTCCAAAATCTTTACCTTTTTTTTCAAAAAAAGTATATGCCAAAGATGTTTATTTTCTTCTGTCTTCAATTTTACAATAAATAAATAAGAATATGCCAATTTTAACAAAAATGTACTTGTATGACAGCTATCACAATGCAATCCAAACTGATCTTTTTTATGAAGTTAGTTAGAACTCCATGATCCTAATGCCATCTAACCACAACGAACAAGCTTTTTAGGCTACCCAATATTTGATTTGGGTAAAATTCAGTTAGCTTGTTGCTTTTAGTAGATTTTTTTCAGTGAGCAATTCATCAGAAAAATGTCACTCCATAAAAACTTAGAATAGAAAATTAACGTAATAAAACAGGCTACATAATAATTTAGTCTCTAATAATCACTTGTTTAAACAAATATAAAGCAGTTAGTAAAATTATAATTTAGTGTACTCAAAAATGATGAGTTTTATTTTTTGTTTGCTTTTGTTTTTTTAATTCTGCCCATCTAGGCCGTTAGCTGCTTTGATGTATTGCCCCCTTTCCCCAATGTATACCATCTGACTGACATACTTAATGCTTAAAATTTCAACACATTGTCATCAGTGTACACATGGTTTATTCGTAAATCATTAGGCTGCTAAGGTCTGCGTTGGAGTTCAAATCGTGGCAGTTCCACTTAATTCTATATATTGGTGTCCTTTAGCATGACAAAACAAATAGATAAATAAACAAACCTCTGTAATTATGTGTGTTGATGAAATTCAACAGGATTTTAAAAAATCAAGTCCTCCTCCTCCTCCTACCAGTTTTATTGCATTCTTTCGGGAGACGTCACAGTGCTTTTGCCATCTGTTAAAAACATTGGCAAAATCAACTACAGAAGGATGTATATGCCTAATTTATAAGGATGGGAAGCATACAAAAAATATTAGAAACGAGAACACCATTGAATATATATTTATATATATAACATTCTCATAATAATAATTAATTTATTATTATGGTGTGGTATTATAACAATAGGGCTCAATATTAGTTAAAATAGAGCTTGTATAATATATATATATTTAACTCTTAAATTCATTCTAGAAAAAAAGTAATTCAAAGAGTAACTTTTGATTGAAGTTACTTCCCTTGCACTTTTTAAAAGATCCTTTTCTTTAATTCAATTCACAGAAGAGTTCCATTTTCTAAAAATCTTTTTCATTGAAGAGTTTCACAGCAGTTACAAGTGCTCTATGAATCTAAGAGTCAAAACAAATAACAAAATAATAATTAAATAAATTCTTCTGATAAAAGTTTTTTCTCTTTTTTTCTTTCTTTTTTTTCTTTCTTTCTTAAATCGTGGTGAGGTCTCCCAAAAGAATGCCATTTTTCTTGGTGTATGATTGGTTTGCCAAAACTTAGACAATGACTTCTGTTTACCACTTACATTATATTGATAACCGAGTGACCAACCTACCTATCATGCTAGTGCATTTGTGTTAATGTGTTCCCCCAGATTACGTACTATTTATTGCATTAATGCATGTCGCTTTTTAGGAACCAGATGACGCGAATATCTATGGCGATGAAATCTACTACATGCCCAAGTATACATCCAAGGTAAAGTGTTGTACATGTTGCTACTAACTGCTATTACTATCACTCTGTCTTCTTGCATTCTATAGAATCCATTCTCATAAATAGTATAACTTCTGCATTCATAATGTTTCATTCTCCTTGCATTAAACAGCCTTTTAATCATAATTGCTCTTCTCTTTCTAGCATTATTAGAATAATATTAATTAATAACAATAGTTGTAATAAATAAAATCTTGCTTTTACTCGCATCTTTTTTTTTTTTTAACCTTTGGTTTCATGTTGAGATATGAAAAAGATTGTTACGTTGAGAAGCATTTCCACATAAAACAAACCTGATCAAAAGAATGTTGCTTCCTACCATAGTCACAGATCAAAAAGTATTACATTAGTTTATTTGTTAGTGTTGGTTATTTCAAGTGCTGTTGTTGCCATGGTGTTGGGGTGCTGGGCTGCTTCTTTCTAGGTTTTCCGAAGAAAAGAAAATGCTTTTAAGAATGGTTGGTCTCACTTTGCGGCTCTGGCACCGCTGGTCTGGATGATTCTATTCTCTGCTTTTCATGTTTATTTCTGCCAATCAGTCCTGATATTAAACGAAAACAGTCATTAACTTTTGAATTCATATAAAAAAAAATTGAATTTTGAATCCAGGGAAATAACGACTGGTTGAAGTTACCTACCTTTGACCTTTTTTAGATAATTTTTTTTTTTCTATTCACAATTCTGTTTCTGGTCAATGTTAACATCCCATTATTGGTTCATATCAAAAAGCATTTTGGTTTGTTTTAATCTGAGAAAACCCCATACTTTACTTTTTAGATATTTGAAGACTTCATCCTTTGTGGGGAAAAATATTGCAAAAATGACTTCATATGATCTTTATTTTGATCTATTGTAAAAATATGATTGAGAACACAATTTAAACTTAAGTGATGTTTTTGAATATACCGAATTTTCCCCTTTTTTTTTTTTGTTTACTGAGTTTTCTTTTATATTTCTAATTTAGAAATGGTGTGGTTACTTGTATTCTATCATTCTTCACTTTTCATCAAATCACAATGCAGTTTGATTTCTCAAACTTTCATTCCGTTCAAAACCTTCAATTTTTATATATCAAAATAAAACTGATTTTATTGAATGTTTTCATGTTGTAAAAAGGGAACTACTTTTTTTATGGACAACTATTAAAACTGATTTTTAAAATTCTATATTTTTAACTCCAGGTTAAAAACTTCATTTAAAGCAATAAGTTTTTTAAAATATTTTTATATTTTATTAGAATAGCACTAGATTATTCTTATTTATTTTTCTTTAACTCTCAAATTCATACTGGCAAATTGAAATTGTAATTCAAGAGGAGTAACTTTTGGGTAAAGTTACTTCCCTTGCACTTTTTGGTAATTTTTTCTTTAATTCAATTCACAAGAGTTCCTTTTTATCCTACTCATTGAAGAGTTCACAACGGTTGCAAAGAATCTATAAATCTAAGAGTTAAAAAACTGAGATAAGTAGAACTTATCTTGTACTAATGGGTAATGTTATTACTTAAAGTTATTATTCAATTTTCAACACATTTATCTCTACAAAATGAAGTATACAGACAATTTTTAAATGTACTTCTGTCATGTGCTATGCTAAAAAAAATGTGCATCCTGCTAAATCTTTGCATGTGTTTCTTTCAATGTATTTTGCAATCACTTTGCTGTTTGTAAGATTATTATGTGAGTTTGTTGTGTGTTTTGATCTGAGAGAAATATCTCCTACCTTTGCATGCCTCTGTTTGCTCTCCCAGGTATTTATTTATCTGTTTATTTATTAGAAAAGCACATCTCTCTTTCTTTCAGCTGCATCTAAAATATCTTAACTCTGTTGCAATGCTGCATGGACACACACGCCAAATGCACAATAATGTACCTCTGAATTTCAAATATTTCTCTTTCTTCATAAGTACCATATTTGACAGCATACAAGACTTGCTTTCATTTCTGCAGGGAATGGTCACCAAAAACAATCGGTGTATCTGAGCATATTAATATTAACTGAAATGTGTCTAATAAAAAAATTTTAAATTTCAAATTGAAATGTTAATATCATGGGGAATAACTGTTGAACAAAGTTAACTCCCTTTAATCCTTAGGTAAATTTTAAAAATTTATTTTAAAATTTAAAAAAAAAAACTTTATCTCTGCCACCGAAGAGTTTAGTATCGTGCAGTTTATGACTTTAGGAGTTAAACGGGGGAAATGAGCCTTGTAGGATAGGAATATATTTTTAGTAATAATACTATAATTTAAAATTAAAATAAAAGTAGCTCTTAGATACAGAAATGAAAAGAAAGGTAATGTGGCCTTTAGTTTGTTTTTTTTTTTCTGCGGTAACTCTGTTACCATGGTCATTAGTCATTGGTGGCACATTATTAAAGTTTTGTTAGCCAATCCAAATATGTCATATCTCAGCAGTTCAAATGACTCGGGGGGGGGGGGAGAAATCTTTTGAAAGATTTACAAAATTACACTTAAATTCGCAACACACCAAAGTGTCAGTTTGGAAAGCTCTGCTCTATACTGTGGTTCCAAAATATATTTACACCCATTTCGGAATATAAATCATCATTGAAACTATGGAACTGGAAAAATAGTTGTGAAGCACTGATAAATGTATGAAAACTCCTGACGTATTTTCTGTTCACGTCCAATACTTGTACTTGATTAATAAAGTAAAATTCAATGAAATTTATTGTATAAAACTAAATGAAGAAACACTGAAATTATGTTTCTGCACAGAGGCCAAAAGTTCTGTGTTCAGGGTCATGGCCCAAAAAGTTTTGGAAACACTGATTTATGACATATTGTGTATCCAACGGTATGGCAAAATCTTTTTTGTCTCTTCACCCATTGTCTTCAGTTTAATATGTAAAATCATCAGTTAAACTAGCTCTCTTGGCATCAGTTATATCTACTAAGCAGGGTACTGCACTTTTGTCTACATCACTTTAGCAAATATCAGTTTTGTCTAAAATCACTTTTGTCCCAAAAATATCTGCAAATGTTCTAAATGAATTTCAATGACATTTTGTCGAATAGTTAGCCATGGGATAAAGAACTTGATGAATTTTGGGGTGGATCCAGGGATTTTTTTTTTTTTTAAATTAAATTTTTGGGACGGATCCTGGAATTTTTTCCTTCTCAATCAAAAAGAAATCCTTGGACCCACCCCAAAATTTCATCAAGACTTCCTTAGCCAATGGCCCACCATTTGACAGGCATGTCTTTGAAATTCATTGAACTTTTGGAGATATTATTGCGACCAAAGTGATGTTGAAGAAAGTACTGTAACCCCTACTAAGCTTATACAAGATTTCAAAGTGTGGCAGTTGATCAGGAATCTCAATATTTCATACTGTCTATGATTTTGAGATGGGTTATTCAGAGTTTTTTATCAACAAGAATGAGCTGAGTTGTCTGAAAAACTCTTTGAATGAATATTACAATGATTTATTAATTTCTTGTCACTCACATCCAGGCCCGTTAGGGTTCGGGGGGCCTCTAGCTGGTTTTATTGAGCGTAGTGTAGAGATCGGTCTCCTCCTCAGGAGGATTAACGGGAGGCTTTCTACATGACCCCCAGCTGCTTACGGCACCTAGTATTCCCCAATGGTCACCCATCTAGGTACTGACCAAATTCGACGTTGCTTAATTTTGGTGATCATACAAGAACCGGTGTATCCAACGCGATTTGGCTGTAACATTACAATGATAGTATCATTGCTACTAAGCAAAGAATTTTATAGTGATCGTCACGGTTAATAATGACATTTGAATAAATGATATAGACTTCAGTAAATAATGATTAGGGCTGAATATTGGTTTACGGAACAGCCTCACCTTTGCAGACTGCAGTTAGGTTTTTGTCTTTTAATAAGATTTTAGTCATTTTTTTTAAAAAAGTATGTCCTATATGCTGTCATATATGGTAAATATTTGTGTATTGCTTGTTCTTTTCTAGCTGGTTTAGCTAGAAATGTCATAATTCTCTGTACCATGACAATAACTCTTTATATTTTTTGTAACTTGAATTCATTTCTATTTTTGTCTGAAATGTTACTTATCTCGGATCAAATGTAGAATCCAGACCCCAAAATTCAAAAGCGCAAATTTTCAGAATACAAAATTTAATTTAATCAAAGCAAGGATGAAAGTTGGGATCTGAATTCTAAATTTCATTCTTGTTTTAATTAAATTTAAATTAAATTTTTTCATGAAGGTGTAATCTGAAAATTTGTGCTTATGACTTGAATCAATTTTTGGGTCTGGATTCTACATTTGATCTTTTGTTTCTTTGCGGAGTTCCATACTTAAATGTATATGACTTAAGGTAGAAAAATATTAATGATTTTATTACTGTGTATTGATATAGTATTAATGTTTAAGTCCAGTTACAATTTGAATTTTTCTTTTAACGTATTTTTAATGGCGTTTACTTGTTTTAATGGATAAAATTCTTATGTGTTTTGCTGCATAGAATAAGCAGAAATAAATTATTCCATATTTAAATTGTAAAATTCCTGAGAAAATTAATATTTAACTATTCAATAAGAATGATTTACAAAAGGAAAAAAAAGGATTTGATTATTTACTAATTTATTTGTTCTCCGTCTTATTTTAGGTAAAAGTTAAAGCCACTCGGGACTATGATGCCAATCGTCCTGATGAATTGACTCTCAGAAAAGGCTGCATTGTCACAAATGTTAACAAACAAGAAGAAGGAGGATGGTAAGTTTTTTTGGTTTTTTTCTAGACTCCTTGTGGTCTGCTCGGATAGTCGGATAGTGTAATGGTTAGCATGTCTGCCTTACGCGCAGAAGGTCATGGGTTAGATTCCTGTTATGAGCAAAGAGTGTGGAAAACTCTTCATTAGGAAAGATTTCCCTGTGCATTCAGCAACTAATTGAGTACACTCTAAGCTGTGTGGTTAAAGTGTAAGTATCCCTTTGGTGGACTTGCATCCTGCCAAAGGGGTGGTCATAAAAACTTGTAGGAATAAAGTCCTGGTCTCGACCAGACTTAAGACTTGCAAGGATCATTATCATAAATCTATAGCCCTCATCAGACTAATTTTAGAAAATAAACAAAAACCAAGCGATTTTGAGAGTAAAATATTAACTGGTGTGTTTTTAATTTTAATACAATATCAAATAAAGTACGATTTGGTATCACAAGTTGTCTACCTTTATATTTCAGGATTTCAAACCATTCGGCATTCTAATTTGGGAATTCAACGTTTGGGCTAGTGTGATTCGGAATTATGAACCAGACACCTGTAGCAACTAGGTTTTACAAAGTGTGGTTTCTAGTCTCACACCCGAGATGTACAGTCTTACTGGGCTAAAGGGGTCCAACTACCATGCTATTTACTGGGGGTGGGATTCATGCCTTCCCCAAGGGCATTATTGCGAAGTGAATGTATGCAGCCTTGGCCGAAACTCAAAACTCAGTTCACCAATTGCGTTTTCTGTGCCAGTAACCACTATGCATCTCCTTGGTACATTTAGATAAGAATTTATTTTTTTTTTGTATGTTGGCAGTTCTCTCAGTGCTGACTGCATGTTTTTGCCCTCCTCCCCAAGGATTATGTCATGTAGGTATTGTAGATATGTCAATTGTCTTTCTTTTTTTCTTTTTTTTTTTCCCCCCATCTACTCGTTAATCCCAGTTGAAAAATATTCACGGATATATTTGAATTTCTATGAAACTATTTTCAAAGAAAAAAATAATAGCAAATTTGTTTCAGTTGAAGAGTCCATAGTTTCAAATGGTCGGCAATCAACAAAATTTTTACCCCTGAGTGAGAGAATCAAGTGTTACAGACAGCAAACCAAGAAAGTCACACTGCTCATTAAATAAGTATAGTAACTTCGCATGAATTGGTTTCACACCATCTATACTGGGAGATCCGGTGAGAATCAAACCCACTAACAACGACCAGCAAAATTAGCTTGCTGATCATTGCTTTACGACGACTGCCCTGATCTGTTTTTTTTTTGTTTTTTCCTCCATATGATCTACTTGTTAATCCCAGTTGAAAAATTTTCACGCATATTTGGATTCAGATGGGTTTTTTTTTTAAGAGATTCTGAATTTGTTTACTGGGATTAGTGCCTAATTTGAAACAGTAGGCAGAAAGTAACATTTTTAGCAAAGCTTTAACCGCCTCCTCAATCAGTGGAATAGTCCAGTGTTATGACCCACAAACCAAAAAGATCACACTGTCCAATGTTAGGTTAGCTGGCTCGATACACTAATTTTAAAAAGTTTGTTTCTTGAAACAATGTCACCATTTCTCAACGAATCTTTACCAATTTTGGCACAGAGGTCCAGAAGCACCTCAGAATAATGTATGAACAAAGAAAACCCAGGTCTGGGCTCCCTCCGGGGTAATATCTGATGTAACTTCCTTTTTTAGATGTTTCCTATCTAGATTTAGTTATTGTGGGTTGTGTCTAGATGTCAGAAATTGCTATTTAGATTATTTTTTATAAAATGATATTTTTATTTGTTTTTTGACTCCATTTTACATGTAAACCTGACAATAAATTCAGCATTTTATCTTAGTGATGTTTCAGTTGACATCACTCTGACTTGGTGAAACCATCGCCGAAACTTAAGTACGGAAGGAGGAAACTTTTGCACAAATGTGATATTTTTTTGGATTAGACAGTATTATCAGTACTATAAAATATTGTATTTACCAACATCTGGGCTCTAATAAACTTCTCAGACCATTTTTCGGACAATATATAAATTTTCTTTATTGGTTTGGTTGTTGTTGTCTTTGTGAGGGCACGGTGGGCCAGTTAAAACAATACTATCGAATCTAATAAAAAATAATTTCAGAATCATTTTATCTTAATTGCTATTTGTATTTTTATAGCGATCTTGCGGAAGAGGTAGATGTAACTCTGACATGGTGAGACCTTTGCCTAAACTTGAGGATGGAAAGCATAAAAAAATAGTTTTTCACTGGAAACTTTTGCACACACATAATGGTTTTCACAAAATTACAATTTTTCCCCACAAACCTTTTGGAAACTTTTGCACAAACGCAATATTCTTATTTTTTCAATGGAAACCTTTCCATACACCTGGTTTTTTCATATTACAGATTCTCAATAGAAACATTTGCATGCACTGGATATTTTATTAACAAATTGCAGTTTTTTGTCAATATTTTTTTACTGATATTTTTTATGAATTTTTCTTCTTTTTTTTTAATTATACAGTTATCCACTGTAACAATAGTGGATGAATAATATTAACATTATATAAATAAACTAGCAGTGATTCCTGGCGTATCCTGAGGAAATATAAATTAAAATTTCACAACACACTAACACCCATGTTATTTAATATATTTCTGTTTACACAACACAACCAGGGGAATAAGGCTGTGAGAAGAAAAAAAAATACTAAACTTGACCCGGGAGATTGCTCAAAGTTGCTTATTCTACCAGCAACTCTGGGATTCCCTGCTAGTAGATTATAAATATGTTGTGATTGAGAGGTTCTTCAAAAAATTTGCCTTGTCAAAGGGGCGCAAAAAATGTGCCTCATCAAAAGGGCACAAAAATCTTTTGCCACCTTACAGTGGCCAATTCTTTTTTCTGCTTTTCCCTCCCAAATTAGAAACCATCAACCAAAACTGTCAACATAGCCATCCAGACCAACTTAAAAATTGAAGAAACCTATGTCTGTATGATGTGCACAGGCTGCACCAATGGAGTTAGAGGGCTGAAAATTTAAACATATTCCTTATGTTTAAAAAAACATTTTTTAAATTCCTCCCCTAAATGGATTTTTAATAGGGATTTTCAATTTGCTAAATCGATCCCTTAGTTTGTGTCACGCTTATTTCTCTTTTTTTTCTTTTTTTTCTTTTTTTAAAAAAAATTCATATTCTTTTAGTGATCACTGCCCAACAAAAGTTGAGAGAAGCAATGCATTCATTGATCTCCCCTTTTTACAATTTTTTGAATTGATCTGCCCCAACATGGCATTCTGCCAAAAGTGACCGTTTCTATGTAGTGACTAACAAGGCCTGTTTGTGACTTTTTCTGATTGATTTTTCTCTTTTGAACAGGTGGAGAGGAGATTATGGAATTATCAAACAACATTGGTTTCCTTCCAGTTATGTTGAAGAAATTGAAATGTGTGAAGATTATGGCGAGTCTACAGTACTTGGTGCTTTACAAAAAGGTTCAATAGACATACAAAATTGTTATGTTGGTAAGGAACTCTTTATTAATCACTGCTGCCCACAACACTGGTTTATTGCTGGCTTTAGGTTATTCATGTGTTCTGACATTTATATCTATATATCTGGGCTTAGACCAGCACTAACCGTTCATAGTAGAAACTTGAAATTTTGCA
>VCCN01000387.1:6649813-6678835 GCA_006491835.1 Architeuthis dux
AATACACAAAACACATTCAGTCTTATTCACCACACACCATATGAGTGAACACATGACTACACAAAACACATCTAGGCTCATTCACTGCACGCCACATGTATAACCGCAGGACTCTGCTATGTTCAATTTTCTTCTGAAGACGTTGTTCGCTGCAACGAAATGCATAAAGATTTATCCTCGTGATAATAAACATGTTTGAGATGTAACAAGCTTTTCTCATTCTTTTCCTTTTCCACATTGTCTAACCACATCTATCATTTATTGATAATTAAAACTCTTTTATTACTTAATAACAATGTTTCAGAAGAGTGCAAGTAGCCCAAACAATAAACGGATCATGATCCCAATGGATCAAACATTAATAATTTAATGAAATGGTTTGAAGGTCTAAATGGATTGAAAACAGCTAAAACTGAAAATAAAAAGAATTTCTTCTAGGAGAACTGTGTTGCACCAAAAAACAAAACTTAACCGCGATGAGTTCAGAAAAAATAAATAAAAAATAAAAACAAAACAATATTGCTGGACTGTTTTCAACATGGTATTTTCTCACCTGAACACCGGTTAGTACAGACTAGAGAGGAAACTTGTTTATCCTGACACCGTTGATCCATAGAAGCACACGACTCTCATGGTTTGCAAAGAGAAATCATTCTGAATGAACGTCCGGCTCTTTTTCTGTGGAGTAAGTTTTATAAAATCTGTTTTGCATTCCCACATTGTGATCCCAAGTCTGTTCACATCTGTTTTACCGATGGATGTGCAAGTTTTAAATTTGACGAACATTTTTACTGAGTGTTTTTAATACACAGCCGTACAGCATGCGTGTTTCGGGGAGGAAGTTTTTCACTACGGAAGACTAAATATGATGTAACAGGAAACTTGACAAATTTAGTTAATCATTATTCAATCTCTTGTTATGTGAGATCATCACTTTTTAAAAAATCCGTTAGACTGTGGTTATTTTCGTTTAAGTAATAGTAATAATTAGTTGATTTTTTAAAATTTATTCATTTTAAGAGTTTTTATTTTTAAATAACTTTAATAAAAATGTTTTGACTTACTAAGTTAAGTACTTTTTTCAAATTTCTGACACTGGTTATTTCCTCGTAGGTGTGTTTCATTAATGTTTGAGTGTTTCGGATTAAGAAGTTTATTTGAGAAACTGTATCAAATGTAGAATCTGGATCTCAAAATTGATTCAAGTCAAAAGCACAATTTTTCAGATTATACTGTAAATCACAATTTGGCAATTTAATAAAATAATGAAATTTAGAATTCAGACCCCTTTAACTATATAAAAGAATATTGTGAAAAAAATATAGTATCACAAAATCTGAACAAATTTATAATTAAATTAAATTGATTACGGTGTAATTTGAAAATTTGCGCTTTTAACTTTTGACAATTTTGGGGCCAGGATTCTACATTTGATCCGAGAAATTGTTATTGACTGATTTCTGATTGATTGAACGTTTAAAACAGCTAAGAAGACTCAAGGTAATCGATGGTGTGTGTATTTTACGTGCTTGGAATCTCTTTACTTCACTCGTCGAATTCTTTACGAGTTTTCTTCTTTTTTTAAATTGTTACAATTCTGGTGTTCCGTAGTCAAAAATCGTCCTCATTTGTTTTCCTTGTTGCCGTAGACGCTGAAATCGGCGCTGTCCGTTTTGGCCTTCGCAGAAGAAGAATTCACAGAATTTTGACGGAATTTCTTTTTCCTCAACAAAGATACATTGTTAACCTTTCTTCTTCTTCTTCTTCTCCTCGTATTATTTCTACTTACATCCAACAATTACCCAACAACACCGTATTATTTCTTTCTTCTTCTTGTGTAACACAACAATTGTTGTTGGCACTGCTGACCTTCTTATCAATGTTGCTTTTAGGCTAGCAGCATATTTCCATGATGGCTCATTTTCCTTTCATTTTTGACCCCTGGCCATCTCGTGGTTTAACGTCCCAAATTATCACGGTTTTTGTCGTGAGGGCACCCACCACTCCAGTCAGTCACAACATTACTAAAAGCAGATAGTCGGGCGCATATGAATTTCTTTTTAGTTTCCATAGCTGAGTGGTTATGTTATTGTTTTCTTTTGAAATTATGATAGTTTTTCTATAGTGTTACTGACTGACTGACTGACTGACTATATAGTACGAGTGATGTCCAAAAAGAAACCGAACTTTCAGACCTGCCAAGTCTCCCGCATGTTGCGTACTCCCGCAATATTTTTCGTCTCCCACTCTCCGCCACGGTTTCTGTTGAAACCTGTTTTCTCCCGCATTTTAGGTTTGAGAAATATTTCAGGATAGCTTGTGTCCCCCCCGGCCCCATTTCAATGTTGTGAACTACTTGAAATATTCCCACCTGACCGGATGCTGTAATTTTAAACATTATTGTGAAATACAATGTTTTGAACAAGTAGTGTCTTCTTTCAATGTATGTTTTGTATCAAAATTTAGTGCTGAAAATGCTGTTGCCAAAACTCAAAACACCCGGGGGGGGGGCTTACAGACCCCCCACTGATTTACTTGCATACTTTGTATGCACAAGTGATATCTCCCGCATTCTACTTTACTGACCTTAGCTCACCAAATCAGACGTTTTGCTCACTGCTGTTATGTTGTGGAGCAGTAACTTTGACCCTTCGTATGAAAAAAAACGTATCAAGCCACATTGGTGAGTATTTGAGCTACACGTACGAGAATAGTGTGTTTGGCGTTTTTTTCTTTCAAGTCAACGGATGACAATCGCATTCAGAAACTGCATTCTGTGTTCCGTGGAAATAGTCCCCTGATTGTCCGTGGAGTTTTTCGAAGAGGTTTAGAATCTGTAAAATTCAGGCGACGATTTACACAGAATGCAGTTTCTCAGTGTGATCGCTGTTTTAAAAGTTTGGTTTCTTTTTGGACAGTCCTCATAGTGTACGTGTGTATGTTACCATAACCCAGCAAAAAGCGGCACATGCTAGGCAGGATTCTTTTAGCCCCGCATCTTAAGGATGCTCTAACTTAGAGAATAAAACAAATCCGGGTGATTTTCACCTGTTACATCATGTTTTAGTAGGGGTGTTCAATTTACTATACAATTACAATGCGGAACTGGACCCTAATTTTATGACCAAGCTTATTACGTCAAAATAGAATTTCTATGACATCATCAGAGAATCTTTTTGTTCTGATCAAACATTCTTTTGGAAGTTAGTTTTTTTTACCTAACCTCATATTCATATTATTATATTGGTACTTCGTGATATACAGGGTGTCCCTAAAGTCTGGACACATAGGAAATATCACTATTTATAACTAACTATATGAATCTCGCAAAGTGCATTGAACTTTGCATCACAAATGGTGGAAAACACATTGAAGATGTTATTTATTAATATTTCAATTAAATAAAATGTTGTTAAAATTTTTTTATTGAAAATATGCATTTTGCCTATGTGTCCAGACTTTAGGGACACCCTGTATATCAGCCCCTTTTTTCTTATTTTTAACATTACCTTTTTTTTTTAATATTAGCGTCCATCCCCATTTTAACATTAAGTCCTGACTTTTTTGAACATCAGCCACACCTTTTTTTAAAAACTTTAGCCCACCCCCACTATGCCCCCTTTTTCTTAACAGTGTAAAGAGTGCTATTAAATCACTTTTTAAAAACTAATTAAACACTATCTGATTTCCCTCTATTTTATTAATTCTTTTTTAAAAAACTTTTTACCGCAATTTACTCGGCCCATTAGGGCGGGTATTTAGTCTAGTATAATTAATTTTATACAAAGGAAATGCCTTGAGATCGATCTTAATGTCCAGCGTTTTCTTTTTCAATGGAGTGGAAGTAATGAGATTAAAAGATAATGTCTGGGCATTTTAAATAGATTAAATCTTCTTATTTTTAATTCTTTGCATTCAGAGCTTTTTATTGATATTTTACTGTGACTGTTTGACACTGTGAAGTATCAGTAGCGTAACCCTTCTTTTTCACCTGCACAAATGCAATAATACTCCAGTCTGTTTTACCTGAGGATCGTACACAAGAGAGAACAAAAGGATAGTCGATCCAGAGAAATAAAAAAATGTCTATGGAGGTGCAACCTGTGCATACAGCAGTACGGGTATCCTCCGCTTTTCAAAAGTACGTTTTTTACGCAACTTTTTTGCTTTTAAGAAAAAAAGGCAAAAATAGCATTCAGCATTTGTTTTGCAGTGAGCCATTATAGAGGCAGCATGCACCCTTTTCTTACATCCGAGTCTCCTGTACCTCCCACCACTTCAACCTCCAATGACTCAGCCTAATATACCATTTTTTTTTGGTCTGGCAACATGCAATAATTCTCCCCATTTAAATTAATGATAATTGCTTTTTCACTTTACGCCATTTCGGTTTACACAAGGTTTTTATAGGAATGCTCTACTTTTGCATAGTGAGGAAACTTGTATTGCTGCTCTTCATTCAAGTTTACATTCTTATGCGTAATAGGCACTGGCGCAGCTATATATTTGAGGGCCCGAAGTGGGGGGACTTGCTTCCTCGAGGGGACCCCTCCGACATTTAGTGAGATTCGATGAAAAAGGGAAAATTTGCAATAAATAGACATGCACTATCACCTAATTGGTGAAAGAACAACCGCAAAGGCTGGATTATTATTTATGCAATTCATGTATGTACAAATATATCCTTGTTATTGTATGACGCTCCTAAACACAATAAGAAAGGAGTAGAAGCTGCTATCGAGATAATTGGTGAATTAGATTGGTCATTTAAATATTTAATTGAAGACCTACAAACCCATGTAACAAACATGGGCTATGTATTTTAAATATTATACTTCACAAAAATCAGATATAGGCGTTCTTGTTTTTGTCATGGTTTGTAGGTCTTCAATTAAATATTTAAATGATCAATCTAATTCACCAATTTTTAAATGACCAATCTAATTCACCTAATTTTTCCATTCAGAAACAATTGCTATTTGCCAATGAAAGAAAAGAATTCTCTAGAAATTCATGGCTAAAGATTGAGACAATATTGTGTCTATCTACCTAGACATTTACTCATTATGTCTAGAAAAAAACGAACTCCCAAAATAGGTTTTTAGTGGGGTGGGGTGTTCACTTTACAATGTAAGTTTGTGCTAAATTGGTCCCTTAGTTTGTGTCCGGCAGCGTTCAAGCTTGTTTTTGAGAAATCTGACTTTTTAGTGATCCAACAAAAGGCAAGAGAAGTAACTTATTCATTGATAACCCCCCCCCCCAACACGGCCTACTGCCAAAAGATGTCTATTGGGTAGACTAAGCAGACCTGTTTTATTTTTCGTTAAAAACAAGTCCATTTTAGGCCACAGCACTATGCACTGTTTTCTGCCCTTCCCAATATGCATGTCTCTCTCTCTCTTAATATTAGTAAATGGGTTGCATTCAACTTGTGTGAGTCTTTTTCCCCCCTTCGACTCTGTTAATACAGAAGTAGGCCCTACAATTATTTTGTGACCTTTTGTATTTGGGGCAAACATACCACTTTGGGAAATAACGTTACAAGCTCTCTTTATAGATACACATACTCTCTACATTATCATACGTTACAAGCTCTCTTCATAGATACACATACTCTCTACATTATCATACGTTACAAGCTCTCTTTATAGATACACATACTCTCTACATTATCATACGTTACATACTCTCTTTATATACACATACAATTGTATTTACTGATACAAATGCTGAATAAAGTTTTTCTGCAACAACATACGCATTCATACACATATTTTTGCATGTGTGCACCAGCTAATCCATCTTAATTTCTCTCTCTGTATAGACATATACACTCAAATAATTTTATTCATACACATTTAGATACCTTTAACTATACATTCAAGTACATACAAACATATATATATATATATATATATGAAATCAAATGATGGATAATTTTATATCTGCCAGAATATGATAATTATAATGACATTTATTAGTTGAGAACCTATATTTGGCTGGCGCCGGTGTGAGCAACTGCTAAACGAGCGGCCTAAATCGTAAATGTGAATAAAGAAACGATTTAGGCTGCTAATAAATGTCATTATAATTATCATATTCTGTCTGATATAAAATTATCCATCCTTTGATTTCATGCTGCCGACATCGAGAGCCACACTATATTCGTGCCTAAATACGAATGTGATAATTCCTTTACAATTGACCTGTTAAAGGGAGGGAAAAGTCTCCCTTCACTTTTGACCCCTTAAAAGAGGGAAAAAAGTCTCCCTTCACTTTTGACCCCTTAAAGAATTATATATAAAATATGTTGATATGGTTCCACGGATCTATCTATCATAGTTTTGGGGAAAATCCCATGCCCAACCTATGTTGGTGAGCTTAGTAAATAAACCAGAACTATTGTTAAATGGGCACTCATTTTAAAAATTGTATCCTATTATTAAAATCTATTGCTCAGGCATGAAGTAAATAATTTTCATCATCATCAGCCTTTTAACGTCCATCATTGGACATAGACCTTGCCCAAGAGTTGCCAGACCTCTCTATCGTGGGCATCGCAGTGCCAAGATATTCTGAACTTGTCTAAATTGTCACGCCATCTTATTTTTTGATGCTCACAGTTTTGCATGTGATCTCTGGGAATCCACATTCTGAGTGCAAGAATGTCGGAAAACCGCTGGACATCACGTCCAGCAGTTGTCTGACATTCTTGCAACATGGCCGGCCCATTGCCATTAGAGTTTTCTAATGTTTTTTTTAATGATATCTCTGACCCCTGTTTGTTCTCTAATATAATGTGCTGTCTTGCAATCTCTCCATGTGATGTTAAGCTTGATCCTCTCTTGTGCACATTGCATGGTTCTTTGAGAGCCAATTGTTTGGTTAGGTTCCATGTTTCAGCTCCGTAGGTGACTAGAGACAATGAATCTCCACAAAATCCTCAATGAATTGTGACTGTAATTCCTATACAAGGTTCCTGGTTTGTCTTGTTTCAAATCAATCTCAACCTCCGTTTTCTGTTCTATGTTCTTAACATCTGAGCTATACCTGCAAGTGCTAGGCAATGCAAGAATAACTAGAAAGCATTCAGAGAGTGCATACTTCTGCCAACACCATTGTCACTAACTAAGAACTGAATGAAAATCAGTTTGTACCGTCCCCCGAGGGGGGGGGGGGCTGTAAGTTTATATTTTTCAATTTTCAGACTATTGTCTTCATATATGAAAAAATATCTCTCAATCGAAAGAGAATTCCTGGATCCACCCCAAAATTTAATCAATTCTCCTTTAAACTCATGGCCTACCCATCCAGAAAATATCATAGAAATTTTGGATATTTTGTGTAGACACATATGCAGGGTAGGTAACTGTAAATAAAATTCCTGGATCCACCCCAAAATTTAATCAATTCTTCATTAGCTCATGGGCAACCTTTCCACAAAATGTCATTGAAATTAGTTGAGAACATTTGGAGATATTGAAACAGTTCTTTGGACAATTTGTGTTAACAACACAAACAAGGAGTTCAATCCTCAAAAGAACTATTTGAATGTTAATGACCCTTCTCAAAACTATAGAAAATATTTGGAGATATTGTTTAGACAGACAGACATGAATGAATACATATACCTCTTCTAACTTTGTTGGCTGAGGTAAATAAAAGAGAGCCAAGCGGAATAAGGTTGATTGTCCAAAATGCAAGAACACAGAAATCTTCTTGTTTTTAAGTGGTTAATTTCTTTGACACTTGTGACTCTATTATTTACTGGCTGTAATAAAAGGCTCACTTGTTTTGTGGAGGTCGACTGGGAATAATGCTAACAAAATGTCTGATAGGGTGCGAGTGGCCTAACAGTTAATGCCACAGAGAATGGAACCAGAGTCAAACTCTGGCTGGGATAGTTTGTGTTCAATTTGTACTAATGCCCATGGGAAAGGCATGACCCCCCCCCCCCAGTTATGGATAATAGCAGGGCAGTTGGAGCCCTTTAGCCCTGTAAGGCAAAACACAATTGGTACAAACAATGATTGGGTCTCCATTAATCATTCAAGAAATGGAGACAAAATTATTGCCTGGTGTGTTGCACAACACGAGAGCAACTGAGCTGATAGAGAGAAAAGAGTTTTTCATTATCAACTGCTTTTCATGATATTGAACTAATTGTTCGCAAATCCTTCCTGCATGTCCTCAGCAGGGCTGCTGAATTTGGTACTTTCGTAGTAGTAGTAGTAGCAGTGATATTTCCTTGCTTGTGCTGGGGAGTAGAACCAGAACAGAACGAAAGTACCAAATTTGGCAGCCCTGGTCCTGAACATACTAATTCAGTGTCATACCTGTATATATCTATGGCTGCCTTTTTCTGTTTCTTAATCACCGCTACCCACAACATTGGTTTAAATACTGTTGCTGGGTTTAGGTTATTCATGTGTTCTGACATTTATATCTATGTATCCGGACTTCACCCAGCCCTAACCGTTCATAGTAGAAACCTGAAATTGTGCACACTCCCCTCAATGAGTAGGGAAAATGTTTTTGTGTTTTAAAAATTCTCCCTCCAAATAGGTTTTTAGTGGGGGTTGAATTTACAACATAAGTATATGTCAAATTGATCCCTTAGTTTGTGTCCGGCAGCATTTTCACTTGTTTTTTTAAAATTTTTACTATTTAGTGATCACTGCCCACCACCACTGCTTCACAAGGTAAAAAGAAACATATATTGGTGGCGGTGATTAATAATTTGCTAGTTCTCATTATCATTTGTTTGCCTTGTTTCTCTCGTTTATGCTGGAGTCAATTTAAATCTTTAATCTTTTTCTGTTTTCTTTGGCTTCTTCTTAGTTGCAGATTGTTTATTCAGCCTTATATTCCAGTTGGAAGGCAGAAACTTTTTATGTTATTTTCTAGTTATTATTGTAACTCGCTTAAAGGCTGCCTTCATCGGCCATTAAGCTCAATGTCAAGTCACTTTTTTTTATCAAATTTATATTATAATTATTTGCAAATGAATAAATAACGGAAACTACTTTATAATTAGTATTTTTTCCCAAAAAGGGAATAATGTTCCCCCCCACACTTTTGACCCCTAAAAGGGAGAAAAAAGTCCCCCCCTCGCACTTTTGACCCCTAAAACGAATATGAAACCAAGTAAAAAAATTTAAAAAAAAAAAAAAAAGATTTTAAAAGAAAAGTGATCAGATAATGAGACCAGGTAAAAAAATAATTCAAATGAAAAATGATAGAATAAAAAAAATCTCTTATGAAGTCATAAAAATCTATTTTGATGTCATACCTGGTGAACACAAAATAAGGGTCTAGTTTGGCATTATAGTTATATTGTAAATTGATCCCCCACCCCTGTTCCCGCTCCTAAAACATAATGTAACAGTTGAAAATCACCTGGATTTGTTTTATTCTGCAAGTTAGAGCATTTGGAGGGTGTAGAGCTAAAACAAAACTGCCTTCCATCTGCCATTTTTTGCTGGGTTACAGTAACATATAAACAGAAAAACTATTATTATTATACTAATACAAATAAGTTTTTTTTATATTAATAATCTCAGGCCAATCCATGCATGTATATTTGCTTTTTCTAGTTTGTAGCTTCATAAATGTTTACAAAAATACTGTTTCAAATTTAATGTCAATACAAAAGGATATCAACTTTTTGCATTACATATCCCATGCAGATATTGTTCTACAAAATATCACATAATGGAAAGTCAAATCGGTCAGAGAAATACTAAATTTGTAAAATGTTATCGAACCCCAGAACAGCTTTGCCAGATTTGGCCAGAAGGGGAGATAATCCTAGCTTTATCTCTGAGATTTACCAAACACAGTCATTGGAATAGTTGAATTTGGAAATCAAGTGAGTCTGGAGGCAGAGGTTCAATACCAGAGTCTGGTATTGAACCTCTACCTCCACACTCAAGAGGCTGGTATTGAACCTTGTTTGATATCAAAACTCGACCCTATTCCCATGCCTGCATTGGGTAAGTCTCAGAGTTAAAGCTAGGATTATCTCCCCTTCTGGCCAAATCTGGTAACCCTGCACAAGAACATAGATATTTATTGATGTGGATTCCTGTGCTGGAAATCTTCCAACTATTTTCTATGATAGGGATCAATTAGGAATTATTACCCTTTTGCCAAATATCAAATTGTTCAGGCTAGTAAAATTATTTTTCTCTTTTGAATTGATCATATCTCTATCTTTTGTGGAACTATTTAGTCATTTTTATCTTTTAAGAAAAAGTATTTTTAAATGCTTTTTTTTCTTTTCTTTTTCTCTAGGTCTGTTTCCTTGTATGTATTTCTGTCATCAAAAGCACATGTCTCCGAGACCGTGCTCGAATTGTCCGCGAGATGCTTCGAAAGGCAAGTTCTTAACCTGATGATTTTCTTTTGTTTATAGTTTTTTGGGGTTTCTGATTACCGTATTTCCCAGCATTTAAGACGCACCGTCATATAAGATGCACCTCAATTTTTGCAGGCCTATTCTCTAAAAAATAAAATAAAACCCCCTCCTTTCCCCTGATCATTATAGCCCTCCAGTGACGTTTAGTAAACAACTGATAATGCATTCGCTTCACGAGACAAAAAGCGCGTCTTATATGCAAGGAAATACGGTAATAAGTTTTCTATAGCATTAATTTATGAAAATTCTGGAACACCATTGAAGTGAACAGTTTTTTTTATATCACTGACACATCATAGATTTTATAATATATAAGACTAACTGCTTGTGGGGGAAAAGCTGTTTTTTTGTGGTTCTTTTTATGCTGAAGGAATCTTAAAGCTTTCAATGTTCTATCACTGAGCTGTTCTTATATCTTCACCTGAAAACTTGTTAATAAAAACATTAAACATCAACTTAAATGTTTGCATAATTTACTTTTCAAACTAATTAATCACTGCTACCCACAACACTGGTTTAAATACTGTAGCTGGGTTTAGGTTATTCATGTGTTCTGACATTTATATGTATCTATGTATGTATCCGGACTTCGCCCAGCCCTAACCATTCATACTAGAAACTTGAAATGAGTAAGGAAAATGTTGTTTTGTTTTTTGAAAATTACCCCCCAAAATAGGTTTTTAGAGTGGGGTTCAATATGCAATGTAAGTTTATTTCAAATTGATCCCTTAGTTTGTGTCCGGCATCATTCTCACTTTTTTGTTTTGAATATTTGGACTATTTAGTGATCACTGCCCACCCCCAATGTTTAATTTACAAGGTAAATAGAAGCATTTATAGGTGGTGATGATTCATAATTTCCCTTGGAATGCTAGTTTCACTTATTTTCATCAGATTTTGTGCATTTAAAAAAAATTTCTTTTTTTATTAATTCTGTTGTCTTCATTTTGTGTTTTCTTTGTAGAAGATTTTCCGGTCGTTCAAAGAGAGCAAAGTCAGTATGCCTTATTCATGTCCATTCACGGAGGAGAGGGATTTATTTATCATTCAAGAGAGACAGAAATATATGAAGTCATTGGCAAAATGGCATTGCAATTTCTGTGGCAAAGACTTTTATGCAGAGAATTTTCTTGATAAGCATTTTGACAATCGTCATCCGGAATACATACGAAAGGTTTGTTACAAGTTTGTAAATATCAGTAGTCCGTTGCATTTCAGGATTCAAATGACTTGTTTACAATTTGGTCAGTCAAGTCAGTAAAAACTTGGGCAAACAACACCTGGATTTATAATCTAGCCATAATTTTTAAAAAATAGACTTTGGAATCGGTTTTAATTGCCTTTAGACCATTTGTCATTTTAGTTCCATTAATAATTTTTGGGAGGCAGGACCGGATTAGTCTATACACAAACTACGCCATGGCTTAGGGATAGAGACATTGTAAGGGTCCACAAATAAATAGCAATATAAAAGTTTTTCACTACTCCCTTGAGAAAAAGATCAATCATAAATAAAATAATTAAAAATCAATCATAAATAAAATAATAGATTTAGCACGTGAATGAAAATATTATTTTTTTGGTAAAATGCTTTAGTTTTGATGTCAATTGAAAACGATGTCACCTCCTCAATGACATTTGAAACCACCATTGAACCACAATAAGTCCCCACATAAGATTTTTATTTTAAATATTTGTACATATCTTATCATTATGCTTATGTTTCAATATAAATTTTCCTATCAATAAACTGTTTTTACTATATTTTCTATAGTTTTGAGAAGGGTCATTAACATTCAAATACTTCTTCGGACATGAGAAGGGTCATTAACATTCAAATACTTCTTCGGACATGAGAAGGGTCATTAACATTCAAATAGTGTAATATAATATAAAGAAACACCTGAATCCTACGTTATAAGCTCTTTGAAGTAAAAAAACTTCTGTTTACCCCATCACATTCGGATATTACACCTGAGGAAGGCCGAAGAATGAACTATTTGTATATTTTTACTATGGTTATGTTTCAATATAAACTTACTGTTCGGATCACATATAATTTTAATGTGGCGTAGGTCCCATTGTGGTCTTAATCCAGCCCTGTTGCCAGGACAATTGCTTTAAAAAATAACCAAAAGTGAGGCCATAGGGAAACAACGGTTGAGAAACCCTGATCTAATATTTGCTCCTATGTAAGCTCTTGAAATAGAATTGTTTTATACATATACAAATCCTTAACACAACTATCTTTGAATTCTGGGGTTGAATGTTGTGAGATAAATGTAAACCACAAGGAAAAATCCTGACTTCATTAATTTTTAGCTGCTTAACGTTTTACTTCTTTTAAAATAAATAAATTAAAAAATCAAAGCATTATTTTCATGTCTACATTTTCACTTGTAAATCAACACATCTATAAACCGTGTACTGAAAAGCAAGATCCAAACTGAATTCATTCTATATGTAACATCAAAATGCACAAAATGGCTGAACAACAATTTTTGTTTATTCACTCATGAAATCCTGCAATTTTTTAATTATTTTAATTGCCATCCTTTTAAGTGAGATAACTTGTCAGTCATTCATATATTTTAGTTCTGTAGATAAAATTAATTAGTACCCTTATGTTGGCCACGTCTTCAGCAATCCTTACTTGGGCTCCACCTATCACATTACTACTTACGTTTGCGATATGTGAATTAGATTTAGAGGTGACATGCATCCGAAATGGCATCACTCAGTTCACTGGGGGAGAGATGGATGCATGCTTTTCCCAAGGGCATTAGTTCAAAGTGAACACAAATGGTCCCAGCCAGAGTTTGAACTCTTCTCACAGTCCATTTTCCATGCCATTACCTGCTCAACCACCCTACACATTTTCATTTTGTACATGACAATAGAAAATATTTTACATCTATTTTTTTTTTTTTTCAGATATGATTTTAAAAAAATAATGTTTTTAACCTTAATTATTTTGTGTGTAGAATTTGCAGTATTCTTCATTTTTCAATTCCTCCACTTTTAGGGAAATGACTCTGTGTGTTTAGCAGACTATTGTGATATCTTCCGCTGTGAAATTATTGGTGGCTTGCTAGAACCTGATTACTGGGACATGGCGCTGTGTTTGGAAGATGACATGTATGAACTCCAGCAGAAATGTATGGTAGGTTACCATTCCTCTTGAACAAATTGCATCAAGTATAGCAGTAATCAGTTTCTTCCATCGAGGTGCATAAATTTACAGTTTTACAATACATTTTAATGTGTTGCTACATTTTTAAAAAATTTCTCTTTACAATGAGGTTTAGTATTTAAAAAAAAAATCATTTCAAATTCTATATTGACTATAATTGTCATGTTCAGATGTTGAACTTTTTCAACGTTTATTTTCTCTACAGGAAATCATTAAAGAATGTATCCCTCCTACCACTTCCCACAATGCATCCAGGTATATTCAAGGTAAAACTTGTTTTGTTTTATTTTTCCTGTCAGTTTACTTATATTAACAACTTGAAATGAATAGAAAGAGATTTGTAGAAATTTTATGTAGCAGTCTTATATGATTTTCTCCTGAAAATCTTTGTTCAATTTATAATCATCGGCAGCTCAAAGAAAGAAAGTATAGCAAAGTAGAACAACTGTGACTTTAAACAAAATTCGGACAAATACTTTTTAATTAAATGAAAAACTGTACATATTGCTCCCAGATGAGAATACTGCATGAGCATTATCTCTCCCAAACTGAAGAAAAAAAAAATTGCAACATTAGAGAGAGAGAGAAAAAGGGAGAGAAAAACAAAAGTACAACATTTAACATAAGACCTGTGGTGACGAAGTGGAAACGGACTTCATGGGGAAATGGTCTGCTGTTTGTTGTGTTGGAGGTCCGGGAAGCAAAAGGCGAGTGAAACGGGTCACCGACATATATAGACAAAGTAGAGATTCATTGACCCGTATGTTGAGCGCTAGAAACCTGGATGTGGTGAGTTTCTGGTGATAAAAGGGCAGATGGCGACGGCTCAGCAGTTTGTTCTTGGCTCACAACCTGAAGTCAAGTTGGAATTGCGCTTGGGACTTATACTGTGGATTACGTTGTAGTGGCTTGAAGTTCGTAATAGCTTAACAGTGATGAACGAGGAAGTGTCCCGTGAAGGAATCATTCTGGTGCTGCAACATTGATGAGCTGTTGGACTCGTTGCATCGAAGCTGTGTCAGTGTTCCCCCCCCCCTTGAAACCTACAAGACCCTCTTCCAGCTTGCCTAAGATTCATTCTATTCAAGGCACCTGGTATTCCCCAATGGTACTGACCAGGCTCGACGTTGCTTAACTTTGGTGATCTTACGAGAATCAGTGTATCCAACGTGATTTGGCCATAACCCCTTAGCATTGGGGAGAGGTTCCTCAATCCTAGTCCTTGTGCTGGGTGTTTAGTGGAGAGGCATTGTGTACCATTTCTGAAGTCTGTGGAATGACTCTGCTGTGGATTGAGCCACAACCTACCAAACCAGGAGCGAGCACTCTACCACTGTGACCATCTGCAGAGGCTTGAGTAAAAGAAATCAAGTAATGTTGCTGATTTACTATATTTTAAATGAGTTTTGTGAATTTGTAAAAATTACTTACCTACTGGATGATGCCATAGAAATATACTTGTAGTAGAAATTGGGAGGGGAAAAACAGCAACACAGTTTCGATGCAAAGAGTTCAACATCAATACTGCGACACTGGAACAATTCCTTCATGGGACACTTTCTCGCTTAATACCGGTAAGCTATCTATCTATCTTCAAGCTGCTACGACATCATTCACACTAGAACTCCTGATAATCGGCAACTTATATCCTACTAAGGAATGATTCAAGTGCTGTATGCGAAGTGTCTGGCAACACTGCTACACAAAGTCTCTTCGGCTGTGGCTTCAGGTTCAATCTCGCGGTCTGCACCATCACCACAATACCAACAAAGAAAAAGGTCTTAATATTTATTTATATAAATTATTGGTTTATTATTTGTGTAATACTAATGTAAAAAAAAATATGAAAAGTTAATCAAAGCAGGATTAATTGATGTCCAAATCGCTTGAGGTAGAAATTATATTTTAGATTTATTACAAAATTCTATGATAGAAATATAAGAATTAAAAACCCCTTTTTCATTTCTATTAGGTTGTTACATGTGAATTTTTATTTTTTAATAGTAGGATGGAGTATAATATAAACAACAAAATATGGTAAATATTTAATCAAAATATGACCCATTTGAAGCAATAACCTAAACCTGTTGAACAAACGCAGAATAGTGCTCACTGTTAAGTTACCCTTTACCACTCACAGGGTTTTCCATTTGCAGTTTTGATAATTCACAGTTCAGTCTTGAATAAGTTAACAGGAATATTTTTTGGAGTTTTGCAGCATACAGCAAAAAAGCACATCATAGAAAATATGCTGTACAGTATAAACAGAACGTAAAAAGTTTAGGAAAGCATGAATGCATATATATTTATAGTAGAGCAACTACCACTGACTTTTGACAGAAAGTGACATGCGTTGATAAAAACGTCTGGAACTTGTAATCTATTAATTTTATCGTAATAATCTTTGTGTTAAAAAGAAGATTGTAGAAAAGTATCAACTAAATATTACTTATGTAGATAATATAAACCCAAGATAATCGTGGTTGAAAACTTGTTTACACTCGCAAACCAGTTAGTTGAACAATATTGGTAGTTTTATGAAATTTATGGTTTTCGTTAATTAACTGTATATTATTTTTTTTACTGTTTTGTTTTATTTATTTGTACATTTACAATTTGGGAATGGTAAAGTGTTTGTTTAACGAAAGGTTTATGGTACAAGATTTATGGGTTATTCGCGGATATAGCGCATTCGCTCCCCCTGGTGCCCCATAACGCTGTGAACGGCAAGAGATAACTGTAGTAATGTTCGTTTAAATGCTCTGTTGACATTATCAGCAGCTTGAGCAGCATTTATGTTCTAATTTGAAATTGTACTTGAAAATTAGTCTAACTTCTTTGGTAGACACCATTGTTGTTAAAAGCTCAAAAACCTCTAATAATAACAAATTCTATCTCTATTTTCATTGAATCTGCAAAAAAATGCAATTCCATTAGTAGATCTTTTGCTTTTAGCATCGATTCTCTACAAAATGTAGAAAAGAAAAAAAACATTTTGTGTGTAAGAAGCTAATAATTTTATCTAGTCTATTATGATGAAGGGGAACAACAGTCACTCTTTCCTATTTCCCTTATTAGTTTTCTGTATGCCAACTTTGTTTTCTTGCTCGGCTCAGGCTAAACGTTTATCCTTCTGTTGCAGATGTATTTGCCAATGAAATTTGCTCATTCCTCGACTGTCGAAAATACTGGGAGGCCCCCTTCCCTGAAGTAAGTGATTGTTTTGCTGTTTTTAACATTGTACAAGTTATATACACTATTTCAATGCTTCCAATATATTTCATACCCTCTCTTGTAGAATATAGCAGCTCAAAAATAGCTCTCTACAATCAATATTCCTAATATGATGCTATTCCATATATATATATATGGAAAGGTTTTTTGTTTTAAAATGGTTAGACATACACTGATTGGCCTTGAGATTTATTGTCGTTAACTTCCAACTATTTTTTTAGAATGATTATAATCTAAGGGAGCTCACTCTGAAAGCAATTTTGCAAAGTGGCCTCCCTTTGTGTCCCCGGCAGACTGACATGTCGCAAATTATAATATTGAAGATTGAATAGAGCCAGTATGGTGTGGCACCTTGGTCGAATCCTTCACTTTGTGATACAAACACCAACTTTTGCTATAAAGTTTATATAACAATAAGATTAGCCACTTGAAAATCAACATCATTGGTGGCCATATTGGATTTTCAAGTGGCTAATGTTGATCTCTTAATAAGCAGCTTAAAGGTGAACAACATGCATAATTTCATGCTTGTATCACCATCTGAATGATTTTGCAATTAGCTGTCCAACTAGTAGTTTTTCCATCCCAGTCAGAATCAGAAATGAATCTGTGTATAGTGAGGTAACTTGTGAATGGGGCTGTAGAAAGTGTTAGTCTTCAGCCTTTATTGTTATAAATATATTGAATAGAGCCAGTAGTTTTTATCTTTCAAAATTTGAAATTTCATTCTTAACTTTTTTCTTGTTTTTGCTAGAAATAAATTAACAATATTTTACTTAATTTTCCAGTATTTTAAAATCGTAAGTATTTTTTCAAAAAGGTAAACAGTATTTATCTCTCCAGGGATTTATCTTTAATATGTGTAAAACTCAATTTTAGCAGCAGCAGTAGTAGTAGTTCTCAGCAGCACAGCATAAGATCCCATTCTGTTTGTGTGTTCACATTACCCCTTTCCTCTCTCTTTCTGTTATTATCAGCAGTACAACATAAGATCCTATTATGTGTTTGTATTACACCCTTCCTTTCCCCTTCTGTTTTTGTGATAGACTAACTGCAAATTATAAAAAGATGATTTCGTGGGTAAGTTTTTAATTTAAAAGAAAACATTTCATATGTGAGAAAATTTTTAATTTTTGTATCATTTTGCATGATCAGCAAAGTGTTTTGATCGCTTTCATGGCCTTTTGGCTAAGATCAAAGTGTAGTATCTGTTCTTCGAAACTGCCAAGGCCCTTTGGGGATCCTTGTGACATGCTCGGTATCGTCCTGGGAGAAGTTGCGCAGGATATCTTTGCTGTGGCTAGGATCAAAGTGCAGTATCTGTTCTTCGAAACCGCCATGGCCTTGAAGTTCAGAGAATCACGACCCTTCAGGGTTCCTTGTGGCATGCTCGGCTATCTCCGGATATCTGGGAGAATTTACACAGGATATCTTGGCCAGCTGGTCGGGAAGCGATCACCATTAGCATGCTCGGGATTCGTCCTGAGAAGCTTTTGACCACTGACCAGCTTATCCTGGTCCTCGTGGCATTTGTCGCAGTGACAAGGATTTGAGATTCTCCCACCTCAAATCTCTAGTCATGGGATCCCCCCCCCCCTCACTACTACTGTTTTCGGCACTAAATGACCCACCAAGGGTTGATGTGCCGTTAAACAAAACAATCAATCTGATCAGTAAAATATGTTAAAAAGTAAATATCAATAGTTTTAAGTTATCCAAATTCTTTTTTTATTATTAATTTTTGACTAGTTTAAGAATTATTGTTGCTATTTATAACAACAGCCTAGATTGATAAACTGTTTGACTATTAAAGTAAGCAGTGTGAATTGAAATAAGGAAGTAACCTCTAGGTTTGTACTTGCATCCAACACCCCAGGAGCCCATCTTGCATGGACATCATCTTAACCGATTCGGCCATGATTGCTCCTTCTCGGCTGAATTTATCTCCCTTGCTAATCTTTATAATAATGAAAAAATAATAAATTTAAAAAGTAAGTCACTGATCACTGTGTCCAAGTGGTAGTGTCTGGTTCGGAGACTATGGTTAAATACACTGCCAAGTCATACCAAAGACTTTAAAAATGGTACTCAATGCCTCTCCACTAAGCACTCAGCACAAGGTCTAGGATTGAAGAACCTCTCTCTGAGGCTAAGGGGTTACAACCAAATCATGTTGGATACACCGGTTTTCATAAGATCACCAAAGTTAAGCAATGTCAAGCCTGGTCAGTACTTAGATGGGTGACCATTGGGGAATACCAAGTGCAGTAAGCAGAACAAAGCTTTGACAGGCCCGGCAAGTCAGAAGTGGGCCTTAGTAAAAATAGCCCATGTGTACCTAACCTTGTGACACACCCGATGAGGGCTTAAGCAGAAGACGAGGATATGTACATTTAGTTCAATTTTCCTTCATTTGCTTTGTGGCAATAACCAGTTAGGATAGAAATTCTAAATTTCTTAGGCCTGTCCATTGGTTTATTCTCTAGGCCAAACCTGCGAATGTTACATAATGTGTGTGTACATGCATGTATAGAATAAACGAAAGGGAACTCTTGTTGAAAAAGCGTAGCTGAAGTTTTTATTGTTCGCTGTAATACGGCTAGCCGCTTCCCGTTGTTTTTTTAGGCTGGCAACAATTCTAGCAGCCACCTCCACAATACAAGAGTCAGAAAAAGGAGGGAGTAGTTTTAACTCTTAACATCCTGTTGAAAGTTTTCTAAGTCCATAGCCCAGTTCTGTAATGATTGAGCAGAAAATGGCTAAAAATGGTTTGTTTATTCAAATGTTTATAGGGTCTTTACTTGTGGGCAGATAGTTGTGAAAATTGGCAGTATTGCAAGAAAGACTTGTGCGGCCTCGTGTGTTTTAGGATTTTCAGCCATGTTTGTTTACGTGCGGCGTCATGCTCTTCAGGACTTCAATAGTTAAGGAGAGAGTCTAAAAGTGTTTCTTGGTAATGCCTTTGCTTGTATTATTCGTTTAATGACCCGTAACCTCGCTCTTGGCGTCCTTACTGAAATCCTATGGTCACCTGGAATTTACTGAACTGTGTAATTTGAGGTCAAGTGTTTTTCTTTCCGTCTACGTTTTCTCCTTACTTAAGAACTTAATCTATGTTTCGGACAGGTTCGCTAGGAGTGTGGCTGGAGGGGAAAAGTTAGCGACTGCTCTCTCTTGCATCGAATTTACTTCTCTTTAACTTTGAAAATAATTTAGTCTTGTCCATGGAAATTGTAGTTATCTCATTGGTTGACCTGGCCATGTGACCAATACGCATCTCTTTCTTACAAAAAAAGACATTCATCAGACTTATCTCTCAAAGCTGCCAAGCTATTAAAAATGTTATCTTTGGTTTAAGCCTAGAGGACCGACTCTGGGACGCCACTCTCCCATTAACTATGCTCACTTTATGGTTCGACCAAACTTGACCTGCTTGTTTACCTAACTTGACTTGCTTATCTAGAAAAGAAGACACACATAAATATATATATTTCTGCCAACACATATACCTCCGCTTTCAAACATACACAAATACACACTGCAACCAACAGCCAGCGCTACATACACATGCACGCACACCTGCAGGCACGCACACACACACACACACACAATTCTTTTGCTCAGACTTGACATTTGTATTCAACATTTTATTTATTGAATTTAATTACTAATAAATTATTAAAGTCTCTCCCTTGCCCATATTGTAACACTAGTGGACCAGGTCGAAATGAATTATTTTTGAATCAAGATTATTATATACATTAGATAGAGATTAATACTTTGGCCATATTCTCTGAGATTCAACAGTGGAATGAGAGATGAATGTTTTACTATTATCATAATTAGAAACCATGAACCAAAACTGTCAGAATAGGTTTCTTCGGTTTTCAAGTCGGTGTATGTATCACGCGTACAGGCCACACCAATGGAGCTAGAGGGCTGAAAATTTCAACATTTACTCCTTATTATGTCTAGAAAAAAATGTTTTTTTAAAATTCCCAACCTAAATAGATTTTTAGTAGGGGGTTCAATTTACAGTGTAAGTATATGCTGAATTGATTCCTAGTTTGTGCCTGCTTAATTTTTCAAAATTCTGAGTTTTTAGTGGTCTAACAAAAGGTGAGAGAAGTAACTTATTCATTGATCACCCCTAACAGGGCATGCTGCCAAAAGATGTTGGTAACATGACAGTTTCTATTGAGCAGCTAAGCAGACCTGTTCTTTTTTCTTGTTTTAAGTCAAGTGACTTCAGTTGAAAATCTGTATCTTTTTTTCAGAATACCTCCATTGGGACGGCTGCCTACATCATCTTGTCAGTGATCTTGGTATTCTTCCTCGTGCTCTACTATTGCATCGCTTACCACTACTTTTAGTAAGATCTTCTATTTCTACTTAACTCTTTTAATAACTTACTGATTTTTCAAAAAGTTGGTACAATTCTGATTCTGGCGTCCGAAAATACACGGAAAAACTCTGTGTGTTAATATGCGTAAAAGACTTTTTTTGTTTCTATCAATAAACTGTTCTTTTGTTGATCACAATTCAATATAAAACAATCTTCTTTTTTTCTTGAAAAGAACCATTATAAATTCAATAATACACTTCAGAAGCCGGCCCTGTTGGCTGGTGCCTAGAATATGCCGACTACATCCCCTGCAGAGGGGTAAGAATTCCCCCTCCCACCCAAACAAGGGCTACCTGTTCTTTCATTGAAGTCGCAAGACTCTAGTTAAAAAAATAACCTTTCACAAAAGTTACAAGACTATTTGAAAACAAAAAAACCTGATTTTCGGAATTTTAAATTGATTTTGTCATTAAATGACCCATCAAGAGTTGATATGCCGCTAAACAAATCAATCAATCTTCAGAAGTACTAGAATACTTAGAATTATATTTTAATGCCTTAGAAATTCATAAATGGTAAAAGAAAAGAAAAATCGTAAAAACAATCGTATTAAATTTGTTTTAAAAAGTCTTGTAAGGGGAATAACTTTTAATCTTTTACGCATTCGGAATTGTACCAAAAGTCTTGCATTTTAATAGTCACCACTCCAGTTAGAATACTGTAGATGCTTGACTATAAGACAAATTATTTACAAAAGTATTTGGAGGACTCCTCCTCACTGCAACTCATCCAAGCCCCATACCTACACATTAGATGCAATGTAATATTTGCATAGTTTTTTTTTTAATTAAATGTCTATCTGATGTACAGTAACTGATGTACAGTAAATTCTATTTTGAGAAAAATCTTGCTCATTTTCTTGGCAATCCATTTAAAGATATATCTTGCTAGTATCTTAGTAATCTCTCTAAAAAATGTTATACTTACAATGACTAAAAGTTAGTTTTTGTAAACAAGTTTATTACTAGCAGTGTTGCCAATTTAGCGTGTTTCACACTAGATTTAGCGGATTTCTTGTTTTGGCAGTGCAAAAAGCGCTAAATTAGCACGTTTTCGCCTAAAAAAAATTTTGGCCATTTTCTGGCCTTTTCTGACCATTTTTAGCATCTTTGGGGGGGGGGTTTTGGCTATTTTAAAAACTTTAGTGCTTTTTGGCAGTCAAACTAGCGCGAAAATATTTTTTGAGTTGGCAACATTGGGATATAGTATATTTAATGTTTTGATTTTATGTATAATAAGGCATTTATCAATTATTTTTTGTTTTATTTTGTTTTAGTACTGACTCATTCATTGATTATCAACCAATGGAGTATTCAAGAGGAGAACGCACTTACAGCAACCCCACAGTGTCGAATATGAATATTCGCTATCGACCAACAAACAGATATGCTCAATTCGTCAGATAGTGCAAGTTGTCCATCCTCTGATCTCCCTTTCACTTCCAGAGTTGCCAGATTGGGCGACAAGGGGAGATAATCCGAATTTTTATCTCCGAGACTTACCCAACACAGGCATTGGAATTGCTTTGAATTTGGAAATTGGGCCTGCTTCAAGAGGTTGGTATTCACACTTACTTGATTTCCAAATTCGATGCTATTCCAATGCCTGTGTTGAGAAATCTCTGAGATAAAGTTTGGATTATCTCCCCTTGTAGCCCAATGCGGCAGCCCTGCCTTGCGACTGTCCACAATGAAACACTTTCACTCTGGAAGGCTCTGACAATTTTCAAGCTGAAAATAGTTCATTTGTTATTTTCTTTTTTTTTCTTCTTGGGTTCCAAAATTATTTATTCATAAATTTCCCAAGTTTGATAAAGTTTGGTTAATAAACATCGAATTTTCAGTTCATTAAGATTAGTTTTTCTCTCCCACTTGAAGAGTCTTTTTCAACTTGTTTCATTTCATTTTATTTATCTTAAATAGAAGAAAACAAATTTAAGTAAGAGTAGCCACGTTAAAGCCAGGAACTATTAATAGAAAAAAATCAGCCATCAAAAATGGATTGCATCATAAGGACTGATTTGACTGATCACCGCTAAAGAAGCTAACATTTATTACTTTCGTACTTAGAGTATTTACTCGAGTACTAAGGCTGGTAGGGTTTCATTTTCTTTTTCTCAACAGGTGGGGGGATAACAAAATAAACGTAACATATCAATTCCCACAGGTTATGAAAATTTTGATCTGGTGGGAACTAACAAAAAAAAAACCCAAAATGCTATGCCCTATATTTTGACAGCATTAGCCTCTGTTGTATAGCCTTGACTTGAAGAAAAAGGAAGACTCGAAGCTTGGTTTATAAAAATATGATGATATATTTTTATTGCATCAGATACATCATTCAGTGGCAGAGAATGAGTGGGAGAGAGATAATGAGAGCCAGCAGACTTGTCTTCCCAAGCCTGTCTCTCTGCCTAAATGAGAGCGTCTCGAACGCCCACACTGGTTTTCCAGTCCACCACCTGGGTTTAGTCAATATCCTGTTTATGCCTTTTGAACACCTGGTGTGCCTGTTTCCAGTCCTGGACACCTTGCAGTTTGGGGTTTTTGCCGATATCCTGTTTATAGCTTTCAACACCTGGGGGGGGGGGTCAAATTTGTGACCCACGGCTGCCTAATTATCCAACCTCTTCTTTGGGAAAAGCTACCAAAATTTAACTTGACTGATCTGGAACCCAACTAAAAGTTTGAAATGTTTTGATTCTCCAAGATCAAATTGCTGTCAAAATTTTCCCCCAAACGAACACCACGAATTGAATTTCTAGTTGTTGAGAAAACAGAGAATGCAACTTAATCCTTTTTTTTTTCTTTCCTTTTAGGCTTCCATAGATTAAAATTATAGACATTGGCTTTTGGTGGGGACTAGTGAAAAATGCTCTTTATTTATAGTGACTAATTTTCTTCGGGTGGATACAAAGGTTTTATTCTCGTTTCTTTTCTTCTTCTGATCTCTTACTTGAGTCCTCACTTGGAGAATTCTCAATCACTCAAGTTTTAATAATCTGAGTTGAGTGAACCCAGGAATTGAATCCTCGTTGCAGGATCTCCAACATGGTCTTCTAATTGCTGACCTGTCTCCCATTGAGACAATTTTATACTCGTCCCATTCTGTTATAATCAAGGTCGGTTGCCAGATTGATCTACAAGGGGGGACAATCCACGCTTTATCTCAGAGACTTACCCCACACAGGCATTGGTGTAGTCTGGAGGCAGAGGTTCAATACCAACCTGTTCAGGCGGGTGTGCCTCAAGAGGTGGTATTGAACCTCTGCCTCCATACTCACTAAAGAGGCAGTATTGAACCAGACCCTTGATTTCCAAGACTTAAGAGGCTGGTATTGAACCTCTGCCACCAGAATCGCTCGATTTCAAATTCGACGATAATCCAATGCCTGTGTGGGGTAAGTCTGAGATAACGCTTGGATTATCTCCCCTTATATCCCAATCAGGCAACTCTGAATTGAGGTTATGTTATGCTGCAGTCGCTGCTATTCAGCTTGATGTTAATCAGAAAAGAAATCCAGAATTCTTCTTCCTTCCAAGCAATGCTCTCTCCGCTTCACTTGTCAAGAATGGAATTTGAAAAGAATTTACATTGAACAATTCAGCTTCACCAATTTTAAACATTAATTCCAATGTGTATTTAGTTTGTAACCATCGGCCACATAAGTTGATACTATTCTTGATAAAAGGAGGTGAAACGACTCATTTTGAAATATTAATCACCTTTAAAAACTCACTTTTAAAAACTATCATGTTGCAAGTTTTGCCTGCTTTAAAAATTAGTTAGAAAAAACTCCAAACACAGTCCAAATGAATTGTGTTGGCCCTGAAAGACATTAGTTCATTCATTCACAGCACCCAAGGAACAACAGACCAAACATCACTGAAGCTTTGAAAAGAGGAGAAAAATATTTATATTTTAGTAATTTTTTTAAAAATAAAAGTAAATCATTGTTTCCTACTCTTTTTTTGTGTGTGTATGTGTGGAAGTGTGTGAAATCTGTAGAATCCTAGTTTATGTATGTAAAATGGAGATAATTCCTCTTAGCCTTAAAATGAACTAAGGATTATCTCCCCCAGACTTGCCAAATTTGGTTTTTCCCTCTTCATTTTTGGCCAACTGTGCCGAGTTTTGAGTTATTGTCAATTAATTTTTTTAAATCATTTTTTTTAATTAACAGAAACATACATGACATCTGTCAAAAATCTTGGGTTAGGCTTTTGTTAAAAAAATACTTGACCATAACTCAAAACTTGACGTTGAATTTGGCAAGTATGAGGGAGATAATCCTGTAAGCATTAGTTCATTTCAAGGCTAAAGGAGTTATCTCCATTTTACACATGGAAACTAGGATTCTACGGTGAAATCTTTACATGAACTGAAATTGTTGTCCTGCCATGTCCTAGTTGTTTCTAACAAAATCCTTATTGCATTCTGGAAAGAGAAAAAGACCTATTTTTCTATGTTAAGACACAAATTTAGCCGCAGCCATTATAAATTGGGGTTATTTATGACAAAATGTTGATTTCTTTTTTTTTCTTTTTCCTCTTTGTTGTTTTGCGCATTGGTGTCTTGTGAGAGATTTATGTATTACAGCATTGGGTTGGAATTTTTATATCTTTCGGTTGTATACCATATATATATATTCTATAATCATCAGTGGCTTCATTGTTTTAAAAAATATATATTCAATATTATATGTAAATGTTTGCATATATTCAATGAAGAGAAATATGTATACCATTAACATATATAAAGAAAATGTATGTATTTACATATAAATACATATATACACATACATTCAATTTGTATAAATTGCTTTATTCATATATATAGTTTAGTTATACCTACATACATTCATAGTCATAATTGTACATTTAATGGTTACATGCTAAACAAACATGCTTTATGTGTTAACTAATAATATACCAGACTTATTGTAGGTGGTTGAATAGTTATTTTTCCAAACTTTGATATACTTTTATTCTAATAACTAATAATATTAACTTATGAAAACAGAGTCTTTACAAATTATTTTTTCATTCATGAAACTGGTTGTGTATTAACCTCTGAATATAAGAGTTATTCTCCCTCACTCTCACACATACATCCTTTATTTGTTTTGTCTCATACACCTTGTCTTAGTATTAAATAATGCAGACTGTTGGCACTCTGACTGTTGTGAAAATAATGCCTTAGCTTTACTATGTGACATGTCACAGCACATTCTTCATATTCAGTTTCATCCGGGCCGGCCCAAGCCTTTTTTGGGGCCCTAAGCAGAATTTGATTGGTTTGGGGATCTCTGCTGGCCATGGGGCCCTAAGCAGTCGCTTACTTCACTTATGCCTCGGGCTGGCTCATGAGTTTCATTGATGCTAGTTTATTTTTCTGCTATCCATTTTGAAAATGTCTTGAAGATTTAAGAATTCAACAACTATTTAACAAGGTATGAAGTATAAAAAAAAATGTAAAATAGAATTGAAAAGTGATTAATTGCACCCACGGCCGGTCGTAGGTACCTGCAACACGGCCAGTCGCTCAGGGAGCCAAGTGCTAGGGAGCCCCAGTCATGTGTCTGAGGCGGCAGGACTTCCCAAATATAAATGGAAAAATGAATAAATTAAACAAAAAGTCAAAATAAGAAAATTTCTTGATGTGAAGTCAGATTTCTTTTAGGAATATAGGATAATGCTATGCTTTAAAGGGGGCCAAAGTTCAGCTTGCCTGGGGGCTCCTGTGACCCTAGGGCCGGCCTTGATTGCACATAATCTAAACATAAAAACCTCAGAAATTTTCTATATACTTTGAGTCACTGTCAGAAGTGCCACTCTGCGGAAAGAGTTACTGCTAATATTTACAGTCATGGGATTAATCACATTTATTACCCAATGATTAATACAAGCATTTCCCTATTAAAGAATAATACATTTAATATTACAGTCCTATATTTTCCAGTTATATGAAAATTCATCTTTGTGGCTTTCTTATAAAAGATCTCAAAATGGCCTAGTGCTGCAACCTTTTTTTAAATAAGATATATTTCCAGATTGAGGGTTGATAAAAACAAAGATACAATTACAATTTTTTTTTACAAAAAATTAGTATGCACTAAAAGTACTTATTCTTTGTATATATGGTATTCGTAAAATAATGCAACATTTAAAAAGGGAAATAACTCTTTAAAAGAAACCTGTCAGTTGATTGGCTGATACACTTAGCTGAGAATACAATCAGCTGACTAAACTTTTGTTTGGGGGGGGGGGGGGGCTGATAAGTTTCTTTTTAAGAGTTATTTCCGTTTTTAAATGTATTATTTTACAAACACCATGTATACAATAACCTTGAAATGGTAAACTCAGTGGGGAAGGGATGTGTGTATGCATCGTAATTGTTTTAATTAATTTTTTTCCCCTCTCTGATCCCTTTTGTCTGTTTTACCAGGGTCTCTAGGTGTTGACATGTCACTTTTGAAAGAAGTTCAAGTGTACTGAACGACCACACATTCACTTTGTTTAGGGATGTGTGTGTTTATGCCTACAATAAACTCAGGTCTTGTAATGTTCCAAGAAATTTCTATTTTTGTTGTTATTGTTTTTCTGCTTTTTCTGCCTGTACCTATGAGATTTGAAGTAATACACACATTTTCAAACTGCAAATTGTGATTTCGTTGTTTAACTAACAAAAGGCTTCTTTTTTTTTGTTGGTTTTTTGAATTTTAAAAGAATTCTTCATTGAAATAACTTTTTCAGGTTTAATCCTTAAAGTTTCTGGCAAACATGGAGTTGTTTTTCATTGGAACTCATTTTTAAGAGACTGTGTGGACTGAAAAAGATTTTTTACTTTTGTATTCAATTTTTTTTCCAAAAAGAAGGAATTTTGGGGATTTTTGGCTTAGATTTTTAATAAAATGAATTTAAAAAAATATGTGAACTGTAACAATATGAAATGTAAGATCATTATTTATTTATTTACAAGATGTGATGAACCATGAAATGTAAGATCATAATTTATTCAACATGTCATTACATCTTGCAAATAATTGAATAAACAGGTCTGGTTAGTCAATCAATAGAAACCATCATGTGACCAACGTTTTTAAGCGGTGTTGGTGGTGATCAATTAAAAAAATTGGAAAAAATGATGATCAATGAATAAGTTACTTCTCTCACCTTTTGTTTGGCAGTGATCACTTAAAAAATGTGTATGCTGCTGGACACAAACTAAGATCAATTTAGCATAAACTTACATTACAAATTGAACCCTACCACTAAAAACTATTGTGGGAGGGGGCGGGGGGTCAATAAAACAAAAACAAAAAGTTTTATCTAGACATAATAAGGAGTAAATGTCTGGCTCCATTGGAGCAGCCTGTACGCATGACACATACATAGCCAGACAGACCAACTTAAAAACTGAAGCGACCTATGGTGATAGTTTAGATTGACAGTTTCTAATAAATTACAATCTTACATTTCATATTGTTATAGTCCACATTGTTTTTCTATTTATTTTATTAAAAATCTTTGCTCCTTTTGCCTTCCATACAATCTTTGCTCCTTTAGCCTTCCATACAATGTTTTTTGATCCAATTTTGAATGTTAAAACCTCCATCTTTGACTGGTTTACTCTTACTTAGATTCATAAAAACAATAAATATTTCAATTTTTAATCTTTTTCAGAATCCTGCTGCTTGTAAATTACTGTATTTGATATTATATAAGACCCCCCCCCCACCTTATTTCAGCAGAGAATATTAAGGAAAAC
>VCCN01000387.1:6679175-6690242 GCA_006491835.1 Architeuthis dux
CTTGACTTTCTGTGCTATAGATAAACATAAACTCTTTCTCTTATCACTATTACTCAGCGGAACAGTATCTGCAGCCTCTTTTGACATTTTCAAAAATATCTTTGTACAGATGAGAGAATAAGCAAAAAATACAGTGATTAATGTATGTAGGTCTGGTGGTGACAATAAGTTAAGTTTTGATTGGGACTTGTTTCGTCTTTCACAGTTTTTGATGTAAATATAATTTTACATTTCTAAGGAGTTATACAAAGATAACCAACCTTTAACTGTAGTCAGAATGAGTTAAATGCATTGGAAATCGGCCTTGTCTCTGAATCCTACTACAGTAAGGTCAATTTCCACTTGTGATGTCATGTTGGCTTTTAAAAAGTTTCGGATTTTGGAACATTTCAGTTTTGGGAGTTTTGGATAAGGGCTACTCAACCTGTGTAAATAATTTGAATATTTGGTATACATACAACTGTGGTGTTCAAAGATTTAAGACAAAATAGTTATTTCCCTTGAATACACAGACATAGATGATAATAATCCCATACTTAAAAATTCTCGTTTAAATAAAAGGAAATTTATTTGAGCTATATGAATTTTTTTTTACTTGATACGCACTTTAATCTTTCTCTTTGTTGTTTTTTAACCTCGTCTTGCACTATCAAAAACAATTTTTAAATAAGGGATTATTTTTGTGTATTCAAGGGAAATAACTTTTTTGTCTTAAATCTTTGGACCCCACTGTTGTATGTGTACCAAATATTTTTGTTTCCTGATTATTTCTTCTCTTTGTAAAAGTGTTTTAACCTAAAGTTTAAAGCAAGTGAAAAAAAAAAATGATTAAAATAATAAGAAAATGTTCGTCTGATTCTTCTGTCTATTCCTTTTGTCAGATGAGGACTTTACGCTTGTCCTTTATGGAATACCATTTCTTTAAACAGGATTTGTAACCCATCTGGAAAAAGAAAACAAGAATGTGCATATAAAATTTCTCTAATTATAGGGTGCATTGTAGCATCTTATCAGCCGGGAAATACAGTAGGTTTGATTAGGTATGATACAGCAAATATCTGAACATTAATTTGTATATCTTAATTGAACTGAAGTGCAAAAAATTATAGACAGCTACATAATAACCTGTAGCCCCATCCTTCACCTGAATAATGGTGGTTACTTGATGTGGCATGGAGTCTACAAGGTGCTGGAGTTGCATGGGTATATCTATCAAGGCACGTTCCAGGGTTGTTCCCAACTGAGTTGTGTTTGTTGGGTGTTTCTGCAGGGAATTTAGTGAGGTTTGCAACATCTCCCATACATGCTCAGTGGGGTTTACATCTGGTGGGCACAGGGGCAAATGGAGTACCTGGAAGACGGCGGAGTGTTCCTGGAAACAGTTTCACGTCACCCACAGATGATGGAACAAACCATCACCAACCGGAAACACGGCGTGCATGAAGGGGTGCAAATGGTCTGCAATAAGATCTGTGTATGGCTCTAGTGGTCCGTGCGCACTCCAACATAAACCCCCCCACACCATTACAGATTTACCACCAGTTGCACAACACCCTGCTGACCGGCTGGATCCACAGCCTCATGCGGTCTCTTCCAACCATCTGTGTTATGATATACTGTCACAGGGATCATTTCCAGGCCAACACCTATGAAGTGGAAGTGACCTGGTCACCTTAGGAAATGCATGTCCAAAAACAGGATGTGGAAACCGGAAATGACACACTGGTGTGGGCGTATGGAAGCCCATTAGAGAAACACGGGCCAGCAGACAGGCAGCAGCGACCAGGCCGGAAGTCACAACACTGGTGTCCCTGTTGGGGACAGACTGTTGGTTCTCATTATCTCTCTCCCACTCTTCACTCTCCACTGGCCGACAAAATGTATCTTATGAAATAAAAATATGTTCACATATTTTTACAAACATCTTTCGAGCCGTCCTTCCTTTCTATCCAAGTCCAGGATTTTCCTCCATTAAAGGAGCAACCAACAACAAGACATCTCATGGCGGCAGAACGTGTAAAAGACCCACTATACAACACCTGAAAGAGCTGGAAATGTGACTTGTCTGACCAGGCGACACAGTCTACTGATGAAATCGGCTGAGCATAGTATGAGGGTGGCTTCCTTCAGACGTCTTATTCGCCAATTTTTCTCTGTGTAATGAGGTCCAAATAATAGACAAAGAACACTCGGCGAAGACCCGGGGAGGTACACAACCGTAACGATGTGAAGAAAATAACGACATAGAGAAAAATAGTCCCACAATACCACCTACAATGATTAAGTGACAACAAAATTCTGACAAGAAGAGACTAATTGATCACCTCTGCTATTTCAACTTTCCTCTCCCAAGACTTGACGATTCTGCAGAGTTCTGTTCCATTGGCCTTTTCGTTCACGAATTCCATCACTTCTGGAACTTGGTATTCAGACAAGTATTCTTTCAAACTTTTATTCATTTTGTCCACCACGATTTTGTCCTGTCACAAAACCAAAAGAAAAGCAATGTACATGACATAATAATAGATATAAAGAGAATTCAGTTTAGTCAATGCATATGTTATAGTAAGTAATATTTTGCTCCCTAATAATGTATCACATAGATTTATCTTACCATGATTAATAATGAAGATTTTTATTTAAATAAGCATTTGTCAATACAAATACAGGTTTCTCCGGCTATCTAAAAGTAGGAGATTCCTATAAAAAACCTTTTGTATGCCGAAATGGTGTGAAGCGAAAAATTTATATGGAAAAAAAATGTTGAGCGTTCCCTGACCTGAAAAATAGTGAGATGTTATGTTACACTGTGTGGTGGGAGGTACAGGATCTGGGGTATAGGAGATAGAGGAAGAGGGTGCAAAACTAACGCTGAACACTATTTTTGCTTTTTTTCATAAAAAGCGGAGGTGGGGAATACCTGTCTTGTCAGGTAAAAATATCACAAATAGTTGCTGGTTAAGCAATAGAATATAAAATGATATTGTTTACTAAATAACCGATCACTGTGGCCCAGTGGTAGAGCTTACCTTCGCTTGGGTAGGCTGTGGTTCAATCCACCTTCAAGTCATACCAAAGACTTTAAAAAATCGTACTCTATGCCTCTCCACTAAGCATCCAGCACAAAGACTAGGATTGAGGAAACTCTCCCCGAGACTAGGGGGTTATGGCCATATCACATTGGATACTAGATCGCCAAAGTTAAGCAACGTTGAGCCGGGTCAGTACCTAGATGGGTGACTCTGGGAATACCAGGTGTCGTAAGCTTTGACAGACCTGACAAGCTGGGAGTGGGTCTTACTAACAATTGCCAGTGTGTACTTAAGCCAGCAACACCCTCAATATGGGTATAAACAGAGAACAATGTTACATACATTTACTAAATAAGCCTTATGATATGCAACAGGCTGAGAGGATTCCTACTCTAACAGTAAACATCAAATTTTGGTCCCCAAGTTTAAAATATGTCCAAATTCAAACAGCTTTTAGAGAGAGAAACCAATTTTTTATACGTAAACATGACATCTGATATCTTCTATAGTTTTGAGAAGGGTCATTAATATTCAAATGGTTCTTTGGATGATTGAACTCCTTGTTATTTATATTGAAAACACAATGTTTCAGCCGATCCTTTGGAAGGAAATCCAGATTATTGACAGAGAATGATGTTGGAAGCAGAGAAAAATCAAAGAGGCAGCTCACATCAAAATGTTGACTAAATGCATTAGCCAGACAAGTGCGGATTTCAACCCGATGTGGCTTCCACTTCAACAAATTTAAACCCAACAAGACAAAGACACAGAAACACTTGGGCCATGTGCTATAAGGGTTACCCCCCCCCCCTCCTTTAAACATAACTTCTGTTTAACCCATCACCCTCGGATTTTACACCTGAAGAAGGCCGAAGAATGGATCGGCTGAAACGTCGTGTTTACAACACAAATAACAAGATGGAGTTCAATCGTCCAAAGAACCATTTGAATGACATCTGATATTTGTATTAAACAGAAATCATGGATTCTATAAGTTTTAACATGGACTGTCTTTGTCTGTGCAATATGGAACCCGGCACAGGTTTGCTTCTTTAATGTAAGCTTTCAAAAAAAGTACTACAGGCATCAAGTAATACCCTGACTCTCCTTGTCAAAGATTATGGGGTGGTGCTGTCCACAGCATAGATCTCCAGTGCTGAAGTTAGTTACATTGACCTCAGAATTATGATTGTATATGTTTGAATGTGTGAATGTAATTCACCTATTAATTACTATAAATTTTATGACTACTATTTACCTTCATCTTAATTTTTTGTTTGCTTATTATCGCAACTCCGCTCAGGCCATTAATCTGCAACAGTGAGTAAACAGCGGAAATAAAGAATAAGCGAGTCTCACCAGAAACTTATTCTTTATTTCCTATCAACACTGACGTAGATCAGCGGCCAAAAGAAGAAAAACGCCTTTATTTAAGAAAATAACATACATTAAAAAAAGACATGCACTGTAAGGATTTTACCTTAAAGGTATTCTTCTGCCCAACTCTCCAAGAGTAGAGTTGTGATAAAAAAGCAACCAGAAAATTAAGATAAAAGGTATAAAAGTAGTCAAAAACTTGATAATAAAAATGATCGTTGTAATTCAGCTACTTAAAAAAAAACAAGTCTTTATGAGATCTGCTGCAATATTTGAACGAAAGTTTGAGTGGTTTGATTTTCTTATCTTCTGACTGTTCTATTTTAGGAGCACATAGACAGTTACCTCCCCTGGTAGCCCAATTTGGCAACCCTGCACAGAGGTGAAGAAGCATCGGCGGGGAGGGGGATGCTCTTACCTCAGCCACTTGTTTATATTCTGAATCAATTTTCGCACAAAGGTCTTTCTGCGTTTGGATCTCTGATTTGAGCCTGTTCGATTCTAACATGAATTCCTGCAGCTTTTTCTGTAATCGAATAAACATGCAATTAATTATTTGAAGAAAAAACATGCAATTATTTGAAGGGAAAAAAAAGGAAATTAAGTGTAAATTTTGATAAAATTTCAAGTAAACTTGTAGTTGACTTAAAACACCAGACAAGCAACACTCTAAAGGTCTGTAGTTATGTATGCACTGTATTACAATTTTAATGACAATAACCTGTTCACCCTTTTCAGTCCTGATTTTTTTTTTTTAATTTTAATTTTTCGTAATTAAATTTTTCATTTATATTTGAAGGGGATATAAAGACAACTAACATTGAATGATAAAGAATCATTTATGTCAACACTAATTTTTATTGGAAAATAAAAATTTTACTTACAAATACCGCCAGGACAAGCAGGTCTCAAATTAATTGACCACACGTGTGGTACATTAAAGTACCGTTAGAACATAAAGGGTTAAAATGAAAAATGTGATGAAGTGATATTCAATTGTTGGTTCATTTTGTGCAAATACCCATGGAAAATATATCCTAATAAGTTGACATTTATACTGTTTATTGCAGATTTTACATGGTCTACATTGGTGAAAATTATTTTGGTCTGGTTTAAAATCAGCTTTCTTTCCTCAATGAATTTTTAATAATAGAAATCAGCAACTTGATTTTAGGATAGAACCTGACCTCTTACCCATTTGTTTGAACACTTGGGGAAAGCTTTCTTCATATAAATTGCTTTTTTTTTTTTTTTAAATTAAAATTTGTTTTTAAAAAATAGCTTTTGTTGGGGTCTTGCTGTTTCTTTTAATTTGAATTTTCTTGCTGTAAGTTTTAACTTACTCAGGAAAAGGTATAAATGTATATATAATACTTTGGCAAAGTTGGACGACATAACTGTCAAAAATGGTTTTAGTAAAAAATGATTATTTGATTTCTTTTTTTTTATTAAATCAAGTATTGTAAACCATTTTTATTAATTTTTGACTGCTATTTACCCTCATCTTAATTTTTAGTAGTTTTTTTAAACTCACAATGTAAAATGGTTTACAATAAATGAATAATAATAACCTTTTTTACTAAAACCAAGTTGAATTGTTATTAAAAAAACAACTAAAAGTTAAGATGAAGGTAAAGAGTAGTTAAAAATAATAATTGATCGCTTTTTTTACCAAAACCAAAACAATAACACTGCCGTGCCGGCCTTACTGAAATTGTGATTAAACAAACTAAAAATTAGGATGAATGTAAATAGTAGTCAAAAGTTAATAAAAATGGTTTACAATATTTAATAAAAAAAATTTTTTTAAAAATAACCGTTTTTACTAAAACTCAAACAGACATTGCCATGCTGGCTTAGTACAAAAGTAAAGAATGTTAGCTTCTTTAGCAGTGATCGGTTAAATCAGTCCTCATGATGCAATCCATTTTTGACAGTTACATCGTCCAACTTTGCCAATACTTTTACTACCCCCTTTTTTTTTTTTTTTTCAAAGTAAATGTTTCTAATATCGAAATAATTTAAATGAAAAGATATAATAAATCCTTGGTATATAATGAAATGTGCAGCTTCCTTTGTTTGAAACCCTAGATTCCTTAACTGCTACTCCACTGTTCAATGGCAAAGATAAGGTAAGACAATTCAAAGTAGAAGGATATAGAATCAGTTTCCCCTTTTATTACCTTGATGGTGTTCAAGAGTTGCAGTGTTTTGCTTGCATCTTGTTTCAATCGCAGAAGATCATTGTTTCTCTCTTCTATCTTCTCCATGTATTGTTGGTTTTCTATCTTCAGTTGATTAAAATCAACCGCGTGTAAGACTTCACCCATTTCTTCTTTCTGAAGGATAAAAAGCAATTTGGGTCTGAATTTATGAAGACTGTTAATATTTAATGTTCAAGACACCCAAATTAGAGTTTCTGGCATTTCCAGTGCAATTCAACATGGGCAAGAACACCTTTGAGAAATCAGTCTGTCCAAAAAAGATCTTCCCAAGCAGATATTTCAATGGCGTTTAGTTGAGTTTAGCATTATAGTTATATTTTAACTAAAATCTTAAATTAAGTTGCGTAAGCGCAATACACAGCATTAAGATGTACTAATTAGCGTTGGAATGGCGTTGATATCTTGAAAACTGTAGAAGTGGCACCCAAAATGAGCGGAATAAATGAATACAAGACTGGCCACTGCAGGTCTTTTTTGCACCACGGACTGGTTTAATATTGACAATATTCTTGTGGACGGGGGGGGGTTCTTAATCACAACCTGAATATAGGTGATGTCGACTATAAGTCACTTATAAATGACTAATACACTCAATTTTGATTCTAAAAGGGTTTATCTAATGAATTTAATATCAAGATCCACCTGAGCTCCTGAGGGGAAAAGCTCAAATTAATTTTTTTTTTAAAAAGTTTTGTTCAGTGACTACTGAAATGTTTTTGTCTAATTCATTTCATTTTTAGATGCACGAGCATCTCTAGTACCGATTGCCATCACCGACTGACTGTCTGGCAAATTTTCTTTTGGTATGTCAGCCTATTTAACTCTTTTGGAGCTAGATCTAGCTCCTTTTTGGTGCAAGGGAGAGAACTTGCGCATCTAGGGTCTTTCAGGCTTGTTACAGTTGGTTTGCTGCACAAGTCAAATATATTTCTTGTGGGGATGAGGAAAGGCGCAGCTGACTCGTATCGTTCCATATCGCCAGGCAGGTAGCACATGCTTTGTGGCTCACTGATTGGGAACCCCCTGCTTTAAATCAAGGTTGGGATGGAAATTGCTCTCAGCATTTAACTACCTGGTATTTTGCATTTAACTGAAGTAGGAAAAGCTGTAGTACCTGTTTTAGTTGTAATAAAAGTTTCTTCATTTGAGTTTTTTGGGTAGCATTTTTCAACCTCAGCTTCTCAATCAATGCCTCCTGAAATTAAAATAAATTTCATTAAAAAAAAAAAGAAAAACAATTTATACAGAAAAACTGAAATTTCCAAAGTGTCACTATTATTAAAAATCTAGTAGACAACAAATACAATACATTTAAATATATAGCCTATGTAACAAGAGTACCTAATTTTTCTATTCAGAAACAATTGTTATTTGCCAATGAAAGAAAAAAAGATTTCTAGAAATTCATGGCTAGAGATTGAGACAATGTTGGGTTTATCTACTATGCAGAAACAAAAGAAAATGAGAAATAAAAAGGTGTTCATGTTTTTGATATGCCAACGTTATCAGCACATGTAAAGACACTCTAAAGCCACACTGTCTAATTGAGGAAATATGATGATGATGAAATGCACACTATTAGAGAAATCCTGTTGAGATCATTTTGTAGCATTTTACATAAAGTTCAGTTTTTTAATAATATTCGGAGCAACACCTAAAACTCTCAAGGACACCAATTTCATTTGGAGCAGATCAATCTTACTTTGAAGACCACTTGTCAAAAATTAAAAATACTACACGTGGGTGCCAAAGCAAGAGAAATGAGGCTGGCCAGAAGAATACTCACATGAAAGAACCCCACATGAAAATTCCACACATGAAAAATGCCCACACGGAAAAATCGGTTGCAGTTTTTTCTGTCTTTAATTAATTGAAGTTTACGTTTAAAAACACTAAGGTGAGGTTATTTTTCATTTATGATTAAATTTTAAAATTATAATAGTAAATAATTTATTATTCATTAAATGTTGAAATTTTCTGAGTAAAAAAAATATTCTAATGGTTCTTTGGACGATTGAACTCCTTGTTGTTTGTGTTGTAAACACGATGTTTCAGCCGATCCATTTTTAGGGCCTTCTTCATGTGTAAAATCCAAGTGTGATGGGGTAAACAGAAGTTATGTTTAAAGGGGATAACCCTTATAGCACAGGGCCCAGGTGTTTCTGTGTCTGTGTCTTATCAGGTTTAGACAAACCACAAGAAGGAGTTCAATCGTCCGAAGAACCATTTGAATATTAATAACCCTTCTCAAAACTATAGAAAATATGTAAAAAAAATATCTTTAAATTATAATGGTTTATGAATAATGTCATCACATAAATGAGAGGGAGCCTGAAAGCAACACTAAATTCACGTTCTACACAAAACTAAAGGATACGACTCAGTGAAATATGGATTATACCCCATAACTCAATACACGGAACCATTTCCAATAATCTTTTTTGAATAAAAAAAGTTGTTCTTATTAAAGAAACATAAATGACATCATCGACAACACGAATTTTTATGTCAGAGTTATCTACCTTGACCACTTTAAAGCCTGGGCAGAGTTACCTACCTTTGCCCTCAACCGGTCTTCGAAGGCACGAGTTACGCGCTCGGCAATGTGCCTCTTATTATCTCTTTCAATTTCATGCTTTTCTTTCTCCATTTCTCGTAGTCTGACTTCAGATTCTTCCAGGATAGCCTGAATGAATGAATAAGATTTTAAAATTCAGGAAGACAGGCAAAATAAAGAATTTTTTAAAAAGTTTCAATTTTTAAAAATATTCCAATATTTTTATTTCGACATTTTAGTAGGTCATATACAATGGATTTTAATTTAGGAAAAAAAATAAAATATAACAGGTCTGGTTAGTCACTCAATAGAAACCGTCACATGACCAACTTCTTTTGGCAGCATGCTGTGTTGGGGATGATCAAGTAAAAAAATTGAAAAAGGGGTGATCATTGGATACGTTACATTTCTCGCCTTTTGTTGGATCACTAAAAAGTCTGAAAGAAAAAAGGTTTGAACAAAAACAAATGTGAACCTCTGTCGGACACAAACTAAGGGACCAATTTAGCATGAACATCCCGAAGTTACAAAATATGATATTAATTTCTTTCTGTTGGCATTTTTCGTTTATCTTTTATAACTGAAATTTAACAACCCAAAGTTTACAGGCAACAGACCGTGACACAGTAATTAACATTTCAGTCTTACATGTCACTGGGTAGTCTGAAAATTTAATGACCCTTTGTGAGATTTCTTGTGAAAGCAGCAAATAAATACCACAATTAAAACTTCAAGAACATTACAATTTCACTTTTGGATAAATCTGCTGATAACACAGGTCTTCAAAATTAAGGTCATTATTGAGGTCAATATGGAGAAAAAGGGTTTTCATTTTTGAATTCAGCGACCAAAAATACATAAAAATCATCTGAAAGAATCAAAACCCTATTTTCAATGTAATTTACAAACTACAACATTTTTATTTTAAATTTGACTAGTTTTTATTTTATTTTCTATCTATATTTTGTATCTTTATTATTATTATTGGATGAAATAATAATAGTTTTTACCTTCATCTTAATTTCAGTTGTTTTTATATACAACTTTCAATTCGGGCCGTTGTTTCTATGGTAACGAATAACAGTACAGTGAGAATTGAACTCACACCCGCACCGCCAGAGGGAGTCCAGTTCATGCCCAGCTGCCTTTACCAATTGGCCACAAAGACTTCATGGACCAGCAGTAGCTGATTAAGACTTTTAAACTCACTCCTTACATCCGACTCTCGGCACCATATTTTTGTTGTTTTCATATATGAGAACTAGTAATCTTAATAAATCAATCTTTATTATTATTATTGGATGAAGTAATTGTAACACATTATTTTAATTAAATTTGACTAGTTTTTACCTTCATCTTAATTTCAGTTGTTTCAACTTTCAATTCGAGCCGTTGTTTCTATGGCAATGAACATAGAAACAACTGTATGTTGATTGGTTATTTTGGTAAAGTAAATTGGTAAAGTATGCTGATTAGTAATCTATATTTGATTAACAAACATGAAATGTGGTTAATTTTGATAATAGTTTCATGTTTACGCCATTATTGCCAGTCACCTTCAACCTACATTGATTAAATAACTTTTTATTAGATAATTCCATTTTGTATTATTAGAGACCACGTCAACCAAAATTGTCAACATAGGTTTCTTCAGTTTTTAAGTTGGTCTGGCTGGCTATGTATGTATGACGTGTACATGCCGCAAAAATGGAGCTAGAGGGCTGAAAGTTTCAACATTTACTCCTTATTATAAACTATGAAAATGAAAAATATTTTTTCAATTTCAGTGTTCTAGATGTTACAAAATATTAAAATTCTAAAACTTAAAAATTTATTTTAAAAAACCTTAAAATTTTAAAATGAACATTTTTATGAA
>VCCN01000387.1:6698545-6722642 GCA_006491835.1 Architeuthis dux
GTGCTAAGGGGCAGTCGCCTAAGGGGCCAAGTGCTAAGGGGCGCTTGCCATGTGTCTGAGTGAGTAGAACTTTCCAAATACAAATGGAAAAATAGGAAAATGAATAAATTAGACAGAATAAAAACAGTCAAAATAAGAAAGTTCCCTGATGTGAAGTCAGATTTTTCAGGAATATCTGACAGTTAAATACTTTTTTTTACCTTCATCGTAATTTTAGTTGTTTTTATACAACTTATTAATTTGGGCCACTGTTTCTATGGCAACGAATAACAGCGCAATCGGAAAGAAGAGTAAGCCTTCGGTGAGAATCAAACTCACACCTTCATTGCCAGAGGGAAGCTAGTTTATGCCTAGCTGCTTTTACCAATCGGCAACAAAGACTTCATGGATTAGCAGAAGCTGATTCACACTTATAAACTCACTCACCTCAACCGACTCTCTGCGCCATAATTTATGTTGTTTTACATATGAGACTTTTTTATAATTCAATTTTTATTATTATTGGATTGGATAATTCGTTGCCATAGAAACAGTGGCCCAAATTAATAAGTTGCATAAAAACAACTAAAATTAGGAAGAAGGTAAAAACTAGTCAAATTTAATAAAAAAATACTTCATCCAATAACAATAATAAAAATTGAGTTAAATACTTTCCGTTGTGAAACTTAGAGAAACAATTGGCAAAGGAAATTCTCATGACTTTTTATTATCATGTATGTTTTCTCTCTGTAAAACAATAAATAAATAAGATAATACTATATTTTAAAGGGTCCTGAAGTTCAGCTTGCCCGACGCACCAGGAGCCATAGGGTCGGCACCTAATCACCTGATCCATCAATAATTCAATCATTTTTGTTTTTGACAATTTAAGGGTAAAAGTCATAAAACTATAAAGATAATTTTTAATAATACAAATAGAAAACCCTAAATATTGAAAATTGTCAGAAGTTTTTTTAGCCAACTTGAGTACAAGTGATTTAATATGCCTTCTCCCTCATAGATTGAGGATTTCACTTCTCGGTACATTGGAAATAATTTGGATTTTTCATTTTTATTTTTGTGTTCAAATAGTTTTGTTTTTATATGTCTTTCTGTAAGTATTAATGTTGTTGAAAAAAAAAAGCCTTTTAGAGATACAAGATATTCATTTGTAACGTATTCGCACTGAATTCAAGAACTTCAGTTCTATTAACAGTAGAATGATACTTGCATGGAACCCGCACGAAGAAATCAATAGATTCTGGATGGCAATAACAGTGTGGATCAGTGATGGAAATGGGTGGGTATATGGGGTTACAGCATATACCTACTTCTCAATTTCCAGGTTTTTTGTATGATCGGTGTCTAATAGAGACATTACTGTATACCTAGTCACCCCAAAGCCCAGCCTTGCCGTATACCTAGTTCCCAAAACCCATTTCCCTCATTGGTGTGGATATTGAAAATATGATCATGTTCAAGAGCTGAGAGTGCAGGTATATAAAATACCACCGAGAGTTAAATGCTCCTGATTTTAACGTTTTTAGGTCAGATTCTGACATCCTTCCCCTAGCATGCTGTGGGTTGAAAGTAACAATTGGTTCCCAAAACTGGAATAGTTAGTGTCAAGGGCATCTAGCGGTAAAAATGTTATGTTTATTAAAAAAAAACCATGACCAAATCAAATAAACAAATTCTTCACGTCATATCACGTTGGCTAATCTTGTTCTGAGTGTTTTGATTGTTCTGGGATCTATCAGATCTTTAAAATGGCATGGATTTGTTTAAGATCGATGCCGACTTGCCAGGGAGTGAGCCACACATGATCTCAGGGCCATTCTCTGCAGCACGTGTATTATGAGACATGCAGGATCAGGGGATGAGACTACAACAAACTGTCGCTGACTCGGGTGTAGTCTTGAGTCGAGCCTTTTTAGCCAGTCCATCTGGCATTGTCCTCTTCCGCCCCTGCAGCCGTTGGGAATCACAGTGGTGATAGTTCCTCTTCTGCCTGCTTTGCCATTGAAACAAATTCACCCACACAGAAATGTAGACGTTTACAAATTGTGACAAGAGCAAAACCAGTGTAAACTGGAAAAACTATTAGAAAACTCAACCCAGGTAGATAAGAATTTGTTGTAGAAATGGAGAGGGGGAAAACACTGACACAGTTTCGATGCAATGAGTCCAACGACACGTCAATGTTGCAGCACTGGAATGATTCCTTCAAGGGACACTTCCTTGCTTATCACCGGTAAGCTATCACAAACTCTGAGCCGCTACAATGCAATCCACAGTATAAGTCCCAAACGCAAATCCAACATGCCTTCAGGTGATGAGCCAAGCACAAACTGTCGAGCCCTCGCCGTCTGCTCTTTTATCACCAGAAACTCACCACATCCAGGTTCACCGGGTCACCGAATCTCTACTTCGCCTATATATGTCGGCAATCAGTTTCACTCGACTTTTGCCTACTATATCTCAAACAAGAGGTCATTCCCTCGGGTGAGTCCATTTCCACTTTGACGCCACAGAATTGTCGCACAAAGAGAATCCCCTGCCTGTTAGGGGTGAGGGAAGAGAGAGCCGGTTAGAAGCAGTTAGCAGTTTATGATCCGGCAGACAGATGACAGGTCAAGGGCGAAGTAGTTCGCTCTCTCACCCATACGGGTGAAGGAAGGAGGAAGTAGTTTTGTTTTTGAAATTACTACCAGGACTAGTAGAATACAGGAAAATGAACCCTTGTATAGACAACTAAATGAATGCCTCCACAGAAAAGAATCTATATCGACGGAAATAAAACCACAGATTTCCAGTTGAAGATCCTGAATTTTGTTGTCTTTTCTCTCCACCCACATGGGAGAGCCTTTTCTCCAAAATTAATTTCCCTCCACAGAAATTTCAGCTCCCGTCAACAGACCCGGAACGAGACGGCGTCATCATCATCATCATCTTCTCTCTCGCTTATACTCTCTCGGCGTGAAGAAGAAGTATAACTGGCATTATACTACAACGTCTAGAACACTGAAATTGAAAATATTTTTCATTTTCATAGTTTATTGCATAGCTTCTAGTAATGTAGCTTATTATTTTGTTACTAGTTAATTTCTGTGAAAAGAATTCTTGATTATACAGGTTTCCCCCGCTATCTGAAAGTAGAGCATTCCTATAACAGTTTTACATAAGCCGAAATAGTGTAAAGCGAAGAAACAATTATTATTAATTTATATGGGAAAGATTTTTGAGCATTCCCAGACCATAAAAAATTGCTGAGGCTAGTATGTCAGGCTGAGTCATCCCAGTTTGTGGTGGTGGAAGCTACAGGAGACTAGGGTGTAGAAGAGAGAGGAAGAGGGTGTGCACTGCCTCTATAATGGCTCGCTGCAAAACAAAAGCCGAACACTACTTTCGCTTTTCGCCTTTTTTTTCTGAAAAAGCAAAAAAGGTGGCGTAAAACGAACTTTCGAAAAGAGGAGACTTCCTGTATTTGAATTCTATTTGATGATTTATTTTAGAAAAGAAACTAAAAAGCTTGTTTCAGTGGAAGAGTCCATTGTTTAAAATGACGGGTAGGAGATATTTTTATCAGCAAACTTATCTTTAAATGGAAGAGTCCATGGTTACAGACAGAGAACCAAGAAAATCCCACTGTTCATTATATAAGTAGATATGTTACTCAATCCAAGTTCTTTGAAAAAAAAACTGACATTTATTGAGGTCAGTATATGCTTAAATGTTTTGCAATGTGTTTTGTTAGATTGTGGTGGGAGAGTTCATTTTTGGCTGAATTCTATATATTTACACGCACCCAATTGTTATATACATGAACCAGTGTAAACAAATATGTACATGCAAACCTACACACACACACACACACACACTCCACTGTTCTCTTACCCATAATCATACACTACTCCACCCATTTAAAGACCCACACCCCTCTACCTGTGTCAGACCAGAAACAAGAAGGCTACTACCAGCAACATTTCTCATCACTATAACTCTATTCTTAGTTTGTCTAGTCACAAGCATCATCATTAGACATAAATCATGGGGAGGGGCAAAACAGAGCAGGTGAGAGAGGTCATGTAATTTGGGAACTGTGTACATGTTCTGGGATTACCAGTCAGGCACTCAAATCTTGCAGGCATCAGAAAAATATTACATTGTTTCACATGAAATGTCATTTTTTCCTTACAGCATAGAGAATAATGCTAAAAGTGAAAGATTTACTAATGTAATTGCATTTGTTTTTTGCAGATTGTATGTAAATAGAGATGTAATTCGTTATTATTCAAGGTTTTTGAGCCCTTAACAGCAAAGGTGTCTACCCAAGTAGTTAGACTAATTAGTATAATGCCCATCTACTCTTGTCACTAAACAGGCTCCATTTACAAATATTAAGTTGTTACACATAAAATGTCATTTTTTTTACATCATAGAGAATAATATTGAAAGTGTAAGATTTGTTAATGTAATTACATTCTTTTGCAGATTCAATGTAAATAGAGATATAATTTGTTATTATTACAGGTTTTTGAGCCCTTAACAGCAATGGTGTCTACCCAGGAAGTTAGATTAATTTTTATATACGATTTCAAATATAGACATAATGCTGTTCAAGCTTGGAGTGAACACTACTATAATGCAAACCTTTTAGCGTTGGTTCAATAGGTTTCGGTCTGGTACCAATAATAAACCTTGAGGGAGGCACAAACCTGTTCTTAATGAAGAATTATCGATAGTAGTCACGACCCACAAACAGAGGTTCAAACACTCTTTTACTGAATTCATGATCACTAAACTTAAAGAATTTTATAGAAATGGAATATTCATTAGAGGATCATTTGAAAAAAAGTTTTTGCTTCAAATCGGTCATATTTTGATTAAAAATTGACCGTTTTCTGTTGTTTATATCATCCTTCATCTTACTATTCAAAAAACAACAATTCATGTGTAACAACTTAATACAATTACTAATGTCCTTGTACACAATTGTTTTTCTGTGATATACGTTTGAATCAATATGGGATCTTGAATAAAACATTGGTTCAAATACTTGTTTACTGAATTTATGATCACTAAACTTAAAGAATTTTATAGAGATTGAATATTATCATTAGAGGATCATTGGAAAAAGGTTATTGCTTCAAATGTGTTATATTTGATTGAATATTTACTGTTTTTTGTTGTTTATATCATCCTTCATCTTACTATTCAAAAAACAACAATTCATGTGTAACAACTTAATACAATTACTAATGTCCTTGTACACAATTGTTTTTCTGTGATATACATTTGAATCAATATGGAATTTTGTTGAATAAAACACTTACTTTACAATCTTTTTTCTACAGAAAAGAAGACTATATACTGCTTTGTAATCACAATCTTTCTCAATAGCTGCTGTCCAGGGCTGCCAGATTTGGCCAGAAGGGGAGATAATCCAAGCTTTATCTCAGAGACTTACCCAACCATGGCATTGGAATAGCGAGTTTGGAGGCAGAGGTTCAATACCAGCCTCTTGAGGCGGGCCATTTCTTGAATGATCCATAGAGACCCAATAATTGTTTCTGAAGCAATTGTGTATTTTACGGGGCCGGGGTGCTAGCTTAACACCCAAGATGGACTGCCTCACAGGGTTAAAGAGCTCCAACTACCCTGCTATTTACCCATAGCCAGTGGGTAGAAGTGGATTCATGTCTTTCAAAAGGGCATTAGCATGAAGTGAACGCAAACTGTCCCAGCCGGAGCTTGAACTCGGTCCGCCAATTCTATTCTCCATACCGGTAACCATTAGGCCACTCGCACCCCTTTACTTAAATTTAAAGAAATTGGAAAACTGATGCAATTACAGTTTTGTGACGCTCATGAGCTTTAACTAGTCTGGTTAGTCACTCAATAGAAACCATCACATGACCAACATCTTTTGGCAGCATACTGGGGGTGATCAATTAAAAAATTGAAAAAAGGGCTGATCAATGAATAAGTTACTTCTCTCGCCTTTTGTTGTTGTTGTGATCATTAAAAAAGTCTGTTTTTTTTAAAAACAAACGTGAACGCTGCCGGACACAAACTATGGTACCAATTTAGCATAAACTTACATTGTAAATTGAGCCCCCCCCCACACACACACACACATACACATACACACACGCACACACTAAAAACTTATATTTTTTTTAAAACCTCATCAGTCGTTATAAATCCACTGCTTAACAAAGGCCTTTCCCATCTCGACCTATCTTGTGCTAACCTCTGTCACATCACCAGCAAACTTTTCTATCTCATCCCTCCATCTTGTGTCTAGTCTTTTTCTACTTCATTTACTGTCCCATGGGCATCAATTGGTTAGTCTTTTCCCCCCATCTATTGTCATCTCTTCTTGCTAGGTGACCAGCCCATCTCCATTTTTGCTGCTTAATTAGTTGTATAATACCCTTCACTCTAATCCTACCTCTGATCCAGGTTGATCTTTTTCTACCTCTTAGAGTTATTCCTAGCATTGCTCTTTCCATGGCTCTCTGTGCTATTCTAAGTTGGTTTTCAGCTCGTTTGGTTAGTTTCCATGTTTCACATCCATAAGTCATGGCTGGTATTATACAGCCGTTATATACCTTACACTTTAGGATAATAAATGGTAAATGTTTAAATTTTCAGCCCTCTAGCTCCATTGGTGCGGCCTGTACATGTGACATATACATACATAAATTACAATCCACATATATTGGTCATACATACATAAGTACCTAGCCAACCAGGCAGTATCACTTAAAAACTGAAGAAATCTGTTGACTATGTTGAGAGTTTGTCTATGTTTGAGAATTTTGTCATTTATTAATTAATCATGCTTCTTGGATTCTTCTGAAACATTGTTATTCAGAAAGAATGGTGTTTTTCTTATCAATAAATATAAAGTTTTACAAATTTTGATGAGACTATTTTCTTCATCTATCTTACACAGAGGGTACACGGCTGAAATGTTGTGAGAAAAATTAACAACATAGATGAGGAAAATAGTCTGACTATACCACATACAATGACAAAGATGTATAGAAATCTTTTACTAATCTTTTCCCTTACCTTGTAACTGTCTAGGACTTTCTCTGAGTCTTCATCGGCCCTGGTCATTTCATCTCTTATTCTCTCTACTTCCTTTTGAGCAATGTTGCATTTTTGTTCAGTGGTTAGTCGAAGTGTACGATCGATGGCATGACAGCGAACTTTACTCCGTTTCCTGCCTGTTTGTCGGGGAGCTTCACCTGGTGGTGCATGGAGTACGGGAGTAAAGGATGTCGAGAGGGCAAGGGAACTGGTGTCTTGTTTTTTATAAAATCTTTCAAACATTTCAGTTTCAATTGTGAGAACGCCATTTTTATCTCTGTTAATGACAAAATATAACAGAAATCCATATATAAACAAACATATACAGTTTAGGGCCGTCGGAACAAAATTAATATTGGAGGGGGGGGGGCTGCAAGCAAAGCAGAAATTTTATTTTTAGACCACACCCTTTAGATTAGAAAACACCCCTATTTAATTGATGAATATATGATGATATTTAGATATCTAATTGATGCTTGGGGACTTTTTGAAAATAGAACTTCAAAATCTGTCAGAAATCAATGTATTTTTAAGTCATCCACAGACTCGGGATAGGTCTATTATACACCTATGAACTAGCAAAAAATAATTGAAGGGGATAATTGGTTTATTCTTTCTGTAATCTTAAAGCTAGCTTTTTGTAACATTGTAGCAAATTATTGGAGGTGGGGGGGGGGGCTTCAGCCCGCCCCCAGTTCCGACAGCCCTGCAGTTATCCCTTGCCATTCGCAGGTTTTCCATTCACAGGTTTTCCATAATTTGCAGTTCAGTCATGAATAATTTAATTGGAATATTTTTGGAAGTTTTGCTGCATACCACGAAAAACTGTGCCATAGAAAATAAGCTGTACAGTATGAATAAAATGTAAAAGGTTTCGGAAATCATAAATGCATATAGCAACTAACAGAGATTTTTGATAAAAAGTGACATGTCGATAAAATCATCTGGAACTTGTAATTAATTTTATCGTAATAATCTTTGTGTTATTAATAAGAAAAAAAATTACTTATGTAGACAATTTAATTTTATTTGAAGCTGCAGACTGTTTTTTTAAAATTGGATCTGAATCGGAAATAAAAAATGCAATAAAACTAAAATATTTTCTGTTTGGAAAGTTTTTTGTTGTTTTGTTTTATTAAAATACAGTGTACACTTTTTGTTTTTACAAAAAAACATCTGCTGGAAAAAAACATTTTTAATAGTTTTTAAAAATGTTGTCATTAACTTATTAATGTTTATGGTTCTTGGATCCTCCTAAAACATTGTTATTCAGAAAGAACAGTGTTTTTCTTATCTATAAATATAAAGTTTTACAAATTTTGAAGAGTATATTTTTTAAAAAGGAATTTTGATTAATTTTTGTTTAATTACATACAATACATTCCGTCAGGTATGGTAGTGCATAATTGGATTTGGATACTGTATTTAGTCTATCCTCACATAGGCATAAGGTGAGTCGAACGTTATTTTAGACATTAAAAATATTGTTCCAATTCACTGTACAGTAATTTTGTGATATTTATAGTTTTTGTTGATTAACTGTATGCTTTACTGTATTCATTTATTTATTTGTACATTTACAATTTGGGATTGGTAAAGTGTTTGTTTATCAAAAGGTTTATGGAGATGGTTTTGGGAGACCGAATGGTTTTTGGAGGTGAGGTCAGCAAAGATTATTTGCGGATTTAGCGCATTTGTGCCCCCTAGATGAAGTCAGCATTTTCTTATCAGAGCATTTTGAGCAATGAACGTCAGTATTCACACAATGTATGTTGTTCCAGATTTTATAGACTTCTAGTAGGTCAGCACGTTTTCTTATGTATTCAAGGATCTCTAGATTAAGTTGTTTTAATCTTTCAGTGTAAGATATATCTCCCAGCCTTGGAATGAGCCTAAAGAATTTATAACAATGCTTGTAAATTGTTCCAATTTTTATATCCTCTACTTAATGTTATCAGCTTGTTATTGTTATCTAAAACATCCTGTCTGAAAGTGATCACAATAAGCAGCTTCTCCTATACATTTGTATGTGAACAGTTATCCCTTGCCATTCTCAATGGAGTAACAAACGCATTGAACAGCCTAAGTGAAAAGACGGTCACATCCAAGAATATTAATATTTTTTAAAATAATCCTTGTTCCGATATTGTACATACCAAATTTAACTACAATTTTTCTTATTAGTTTAAATCCATCCCAACTACACTGAAGCTGACTTAATGACACAATTAACTGCTGTCAAAAAAGGCCTATTTCAAGTATATTCAAGTATATTATTTTCATTGTTATAAACAAGTTTACATTATAACAAATTTTAAAAAATTAGTATAACTGAGTGCAAAAAGTATCTGCTATTTATTAGTATTGCAAAAGGTTTATTTTAACATCTTTATACACCCTCAAAATTGACAGAATTTGGACCAAAGATCAATATTATTACAACAAATACAAAATTCAAATAAATATTGAAACAAGATTGAATACTGAAAAGTTATATATTAAAATCAGAAATACCTCTCAATCGAAAAAAAAAGAATTCCTGGATCCACTCCAAAATCTAGCCAATTCTTACTTTACCCCTTCTTCCAGAAAATTTCATTGAAATTCATTGAGAACTTTGAGATATTTTATGGACATGTAGCTACGATGCAGGGGAGGTAAAATAATTCCTTGATCCACCCCAAAAGGTAATCAATTCTTTCTTAGCCCATGGACACCCTTCCACAAAATGTCATTGAGATTCATTTAGAACTTTTGGAGATATTGTGTGGACAGACAGACAGACACGAGTGAATACATAACAATGGGAGAGGTAAATGACCTTTTGACAAATTTTATTTGAGTCAAAATACCAGTGTGTTTTCAGGTACATTTCATGTAGTAAAGTTGTCTCATTATGTTAAATGCAGTGTGGCACCACCTTAGGCGACAACTCTAACATCATTCAAAAAACATCTTAATGTATAAAGAAAAAAGCAGATAATCTAATCAAATATATTTTTTACCTCTGTCAACAATAAAGGATACCTATCCCATATATGCATTTTTGCACTCACACAATCAGGTCATTTGAGTGAAATCACTTGACCCACATATTTTCCTTCAGAACACCCAGGTTTTATTCCAAGAATCAAAGTTAATCTTTCCAAGTACAACTCTCAGATAACCGAGTTTCTGAACATGGAAATATAGCACTTGACTCGAAATATGATACCCAATGTAGACCAAAAGTCTAGGAAAACCTTGTATCTTGTCAACTTTCATCTTACCTTGGAACCATTGACAAGAAGCACACCAATATACAACATTTCGACATTTCATTCTTTGTTTAGTCCAGTTTTGTTGCCTAAACAAATCTAGGACGGTTCCACATTTACTGCAGAGACGCGCCTCTCACCTTCTACTACGTGTATACACACTCATACATACAGTCTCTTTCTTAACATCTTCAACAACGAAAGACACTTACTAAGTAGTAAACCAAACTTTTAAATACATTCTATTTTCTTCTCTACAGATGAGAATTTCCATAATGTTATGCCTTCTGTAATAAATATACTCTTATTATTGTTACATCTTTTCTGCATCTTTATTTCTATTACCATGTGCATTTTGCATTTTCTCCATGCATTATTACTTTTACTGCAGGCATGGGCAGGGAAAGAGAGATACAACGATCCTTCTTCAGCGGACATCTTACTCTTTCTACCTCTCTAGTATCAACACTATCATCAGCACTCTAGCTTAATACAGCAGTCTGACCCTTAAGGCTATTATAACCACTATAAGTACTACTATTACGACTAAGAGCTTACGCTATGATCATTTGTTTACATTTCCTAAACTAACATTCAACGGAATCAGATACTTTTAATATATATAATAAGTACTTCACTTTAATATAACTAACAAAACTATGCTCATTATACAACGAAGTTGAAGAGGTAAATGTATTTGGTCATATCCATCTGTCCACACAATATCTACAAAATTACTCAGAGATCTTTTGGAAGGGTGAGCCAAAGGCTAAGGAAGAACTGGGGTGGACTCAGAGAATCTTTTTTGATTGAGAGAAATTATCAACTAAAAATTATTTATGTAAACAATATAATTTTATTCGATGCTGCAGTTAATGACAAAATATAACAGAAATCTAAATCTAAACAAACATATGCAGTTACTCGTTGCCATTCACAGGTTTTCCATAATTTGCAGTTCAATCATGAATAATTTAATTGGAATATTTTTGGAAGTTTTGCTGCATACCACGAAAAACTGTGACATAGAAAATAAGCTGTACAGTATGAATAAAATGTAAAAGGTTTAGGAAATCATAAATGCATATAGCAACTAACACAGACTTTTGATAAAAAGTGACATGTCGATAAAATCATCTGGAACTTGTAATTAATTTTATTGTAATAATCTTTGTGTTATTAATAAGAATAAGGATTGTAGAAAATTATCAACTAAAAATTATTTATGTAGCCAATATAATTTTATTCGATGCTGCAGACTGTTTTTTTTTTTAAATTGGATTTGAATCGCAAATAAGAAATGAAAAAAAACTAAAATATTTTCTGTTTGGAAAGTTTTTTGTTGATTTTTTTTAATAAAATACAATGTACAGTTTTTGTTTTTACAAAAAAACATCTGCTGGAAATTTTTTAAATAGTTTTTTAAAAATTTTGTCATTAACTTATTAATGTTTGTGCTTTTTGGATCCTTCTGAAACATTGTTATTCTTAACTTACTAACAAAACTATGCTCATTATACAACAAAATTGAAGAGGTATATGTATTCTGTTGTGTCCGTCTGTCAAGACGATACCTTCAAAAGTACACAATGAGATTTTCTGGAAGGGTGGGCCATATGCTAAGGAAGAACTGGGGCAGATCCAAGGAATCTTTTTTGTTTGAGAGATATTTTTCCGGATGTTTTTGACATACATTTATGTATCCACTCCTGACTGGCCACACCATATCTCCAAAAGTTTTGAATGAATTTCAATGAGACTTTGTGGAAGAGTGGACAATAGGCTATGGAAGAAGTGATTATATTTTGGGGCGGATCCATGCATGATTACTTCGGCTGACAATGGCGTTGGCAGAGGTATGCGATCTCTGAATGCTTTCTAGTTATATTCTTTTATCGATTATTTTTTAAATTGTGTCAGTGTCAGGAAGAAAACAATAAAAAGTTTCAAGAAAATGAGAAGTTTTAACAAATATTAGCATTTACCCAAAAAGACATTAAAAAGAATCCACATATATAAAATGCAATGTGTATCCACACACACACACATATATATTGTGTGTGGGCGCACAGATACTACACTCTGATACTAGGCAGAAGTGCTGGGGAGTGACACTTTGATCCTGGCCAGAGCACACAGATACTACACTCCGTTCCTAGGCAGAGGGCCAAGGAACGACATTTTGATCCTAGGCAGAGCGCACAGATACTACATTCTGATCCTAGACAGAAGTGTCGCTCCATATGTAATCCCATCATTTTTTACGGGTAATGAAAAGGCACAACAATAAAGGAAGGTGCTCACAATTGGAATTCAACTGACGTCAAATTGACACGCGACCTGTCGAAGATTTATGAAGCGAGGAAAAACAATTTAATCTATTCAAAGCAATAACAATATAATTTACGTATTTACTTTTGTTTTCTTTCATGAACTCTCTTATTTCTTTTTATTTGTGTGCCGTTTTTGTTAAACTTTCAGAACTCAGAATAGAATCCCAATCGGAACCCACCTTCTTCTTCCCTATGTTTGTACCGTGTATGAAAATAAAACATTTGTTGGGAAAACAAATTAAATAAATATCTTACTCTAAGTCTTTAACTGTGAATGCTAATTGTTCGTCTGTCAATTCGTTGAGTCTTTCATCCACAGTCTCATTACTTGTTGTGGCTGTGCTGCAACTGAAAGAGCGATCTGCCATCTTGAAGGCTTGGGCAACGTATCCATAGTAACAGTACCCCCCCCCCCCCCCCCCTCTCTCTCTCTCTACACCAACTCACGCACAACCCACTAAGAGCAGACTTGACGGGAGATTTATCTTACGTCACTTCCGCTCCGGTCTTGTCCAGTGTTGCCAATTTAGATGTTTTTCATCTAGATCTAGATATTTTTGGTCGCGTCTAGATGTCAGAAATTGGATTTTTTAATTAAATAAGTAATATTTTTATTTAATTTGTACTAATAAAATAAGTAATATTTTTAATAAAATGAGTAATATTTTAATAAAGTAAATCTTGACGATTAAAGTTACGTTCAATATATGAATAATATGTAATATATCTCCTACTTTTTATATAGATATCTGGAGAATCTAGTTGTTTCTAGATGTTTTGGGACTCAATTTCAGATGTAAACTTAAAAACTAATTCTGGTAACACTGCTACAAGTCCTCCCCCATCACGTGTAGACTTGACAGAGGTTGTAATTACGTCACTTCCGCTCCGGTCTTGTCTCATTCCTTAACTGGCTCAATGGTTGCGTCATCCATTTTTGCTCATACGCTATTTGCGGATAATGCAAGAAAAAAGTCTCTTAATTGGACCCTTTCGAGAATACGTTCAGAGCAGAGAGTGAATACTTTTAATTCGGTTCACATATTGTTTTATTTATATATGTGTTACTTGTAAAAGATTCAAAATCTACGTCAGGGTTGATAAATTGGAGTGTTATTGAAGCTACGGATGGCTAGAGTGGTAGTGGAAATATAATTTGTTTCTGTACCTACAATAATAGTGTGTCGTGCAAGCAAGACCAGATAGAGCTGAAAGTGTGTGTGGGGGGGGGGATGTAGATGACTTAAAACCGAACGTTTTATTTATAGGTTGGTTATTTTTTAAAGATTGATCCACTAAAATATGCGATTATTTTAATGGCCAATTTAAATATAAATGCAAGCATCGAATTTTATATATTTTTTATTGTATAATACAGCTGAAAGAATTTGTTTCAAATTTTGATATAGCTGAGCATCCATATTTTTACCAGCTGTCTTAAGTTCATTTAAGTTAGAATCGTCTACTGCTAAAAATTTACTTTTATTTAACACATGACCCCCCCCCCTCGCTTTCTGTCTCCTTATTTGTATTTTTAAAATTTAAAATTCATTTACCACTACAGAAAAGACCAACATGATTTGTGCACCTATGACTAATACCCCAGACCTGTTTAGAAATTCTCAGGAGGGAGAGTTCCTAAAAAATGCGCTCCCCATCCATGGTTTAGAGCTCTTAGAATTGAAAGCTATTTCAGTGTATTGAAAACATGAATCTTAACATAATTTTAAACCAAGATAATCGACAAAATGTGGGAGACTTGGTAGGTCAGCAAATAGGAGGGAAAAAATACAGGCAGTTCACTTGATCTTTACTCCTTCAGCTTATAATATAAAGCGTCCTTCCCTAGAATGTGGGAAGCTAATATACCTATGGTGGCACCCCAAGGCTAGCCCTGATTGGTCAATAACCCAGCTCTATGTAAATGACTCCCAGTCCAGTGACATCTACCTTGATATACTCCAAACAGCCAATCATGAAGGAGGACTCAACTCATAAATAGTTAACACTTGAATTAATAAAAAAATAAAAAATTGCATAATAAAATCACTTTTGGCTCCTTATTGCCGATCCATACATAAATGACCCTGTCAATTTTTATGGGTATCCATGCTAGTATATATATAATTTGTTTAAGCATGACAGATGGACAAACAGACCAACCATTACATACTATGTATTATAATTAACGTAGAAGTCCATACAGAAAATTGCAGTATTAGAAACCGTCAACCAAAACTGTCAACATAGCTTTCTTCAGTTTTCAACTTGGTCTGGCTGACTGGCTGACTGGCTAAGTATGTATTTATGTATCATGCATAAAGGCCACACCAATGGAGTTAGAGGGCTGAAAATTTACTCCTTATTATATTTAGAAAACCTTTTTTCTTTTTAACCCCCCCCCCCATAATAGGTTGTTCATGGCGGGTTCAATTTGCAATGTAAGTTAATGCTAAACTGATCCCTTAGTTTGTGTCCAGCAGCATTCATGCTTTTTTTTGAAAATTCAGACATTTTTAGTGATCACTGCACAACAAAAGGTGAGAGAAGAAACTTATTCATTGATCACCTCTTTTTCCAATTTTTTAATTGATCACCCCCAACACGGCATGCTCCCAAAAGATATTGGTCATGTGACGGTTTCTATTGAGTGACTAACCAGACCTATTTTAATTTAAATTTTAAACTTAAAAAACAGAGAGGTTGCCTTTTTGTTGTTCTTGTTTTTGATTCCTGTTAAGGAGACTCATCGATTTGGTGGCAGGTTTTGAAATTTACACGTTTATATTTTCAGTTCAGTGGTCTAGCCACTGAGCTATTTTCAAGGCTAATTGAGTGTATTGTAATCCGTTGTCATATATTTGCCAATGTCAATATACATCCTGCTTATCTCTCTCTCTCCCTCTCTCTCACCCTCTCTCACCAATCCTCTTAAACCAGAAACATTTCAATGGTCTTAAATAGAGAGAAGGATTTAATAACAAATTCCGTAATGAAGAATCGTGAGTTGCTGAAAGATGTTAACCATCACAAAATTGGTTATTCTTCCTTAAGACCACAAAGAATTAAAGATTATTGTTCATTTGTGTGATGAGAATGATGCTGATGATGACTACTTGTTATTGTTCTTTCTCCCCTATTATTATTATTATTATTATTATTATTACATGTTCACACCAGCTGCCGGGTGATCACAGCTGAAAACTGAGTGACAACAAGACTCCAAGACTCTCTCTTTCCCTCAGTCCACAGCAGTGCTGTCGTTAGCACTTTATCACCAGATGTCTGGTGGTTATCTCTGAAGGCTGAGTGACAATAAGTCTCCTCAGGTTTCCAACCCTCCTCTCATCATCCTCACATTTCACAGCAGCGCTGTGGTTTGTACCGTACCAACCTACCCCAGGTTTTTTGTTGTTGTGTTGTTGTTTTGTTTTGTGTTGTTGTGTTTTTGTTTCCCCCCCTCCCCCATGTGCCTTATTCATTTTAGCTGTTAGGCCATTGCTGACAACTGATGGTCTCAGGTCTCATTCCTCCAGAACTCTCCTCAGTATTCATGCAGACCCCAGTAGTGCTGTGGTCTGCATAGTTTCTATCCTTCCTTTTATCTCCAGCTCCTCCGATCTTTTTTTTATGTCTTTGGCACAGTTCCCAGTGCGCCTACTATTATCGGTACTACCCTAACCTTCATGTTCCACACCTTTTTAAGCTACCGGGCCAGGTCCTGGTATTTCCCTAGCTTTTCACTTTATTATTAGTATTACTAATGTATCTGTGTCATCAAAAATGACAACTGTTTTATTTTTTTGTTTGTTTTTGTTTTTAAATTCTGCCTATCTAGGCTGTTAGCTGCTTTGATGTGTGTCCCCTTTCCCCAATGTATACAATCTGACTGACATACTTAATGCTTAAAATTTCAACTGTGTCATCAGTGTACTCTTTGCCTATTGGTAAGTCATCAGGCTGTTAAGGTCAGCGTCGGAGTTCAAATTGCGGCAGTTCCACTTAATTTTATACATATATCAGTTTCCTTCAGTGTGACAGAAAACAAATAAATAAATTAATAAACAAACAAATAATTACAAAGTTGAAAAGAGATTATGTATTTGGTCACGTCTGTTCGGATGTTGGTTTGTTGGTTTATTTATTGGTTCGTCCCTTCATCTGTCCACACAATAATCCGAAAGTACTGAAACAATTTCAATGAAATTTTGTAGAAGGGTGGGTAACAGGGTAAGAAAGAGGTGGTGAAATTCTGGTGGGGATCCAAGAATTTGGGATTGAGATATATTTTCCTGTTTTTTTTCCAATACATTTATGTATACGCTAATGACTGTCCACAGGATATCTCCAAAAGTTCTCGATGAATTTCAATCAGATTTTCTGGTGCAGATACATGCACAATTACCTCCCCTACGTCGTAGTTATATGTCCAAACCACATAATTTCGCCAAAAATCTGTCTGTCCACACAATATCTCCAAAAGTTCTCAATTAATTCCTATGAAATTTTGTGGAAGTGTGGACAATAGGCCATGGAAGAACTGATTAAACTTTGGTGCTGATACATGAACTAAGAGCCTGAGCTTATTGTTTACCTCTGTCAACAAAGTTGAAAAGAGGTATATGTTTTTGGTCGCATCTGTTTGAATGTTTGTTCGTTGGTTTGTTTGTTTGTTTGCATTTTTTCCTGTCAGCGAATATACAAACTAAAAACTGAATGAAAATAAAATTTTAAAGAATAGGGGGAGAGAATGCAATTCTTGCAATATATACAAATATTGAGTTACTTTCCTTGAAATTTAAATTTACTTAACTGTTCGTTTTTAACTTTTTTCATATAGAATAATACAAAATATCTCTCAATCGAAAACAAATTTCTGGATCTGCCCCAAATCACTCCTCCTGTAGCCCATTGCCCACCCTTAGACACAATATTTCATTGAAAATCATTCAATACTTTTGGAGATATTGTGTGGACAGTCAGACAGACAGATGGAAAGGCAGAAGGACACGGGTGAATACATATACCTCTCCAACTTTGTTGGCAGAGGTAAATGAGTTTTTAAAAATTAAATTTGTTATGATTTGTTTGTGTTGTTCTATAGTTTTGAGAAGGGTCATTAACATTCAAAGAGTTCTTCGGACAATTGAACTCCTTTTTGTTGTTTGTGTTATTAACACAACATTTCAGCCGATCCATTCTTGAATGCATTAGTCAGACAAGTTGGCTTCTACTGCTCAACAGGCCGAAGCCCAACAAGGCAAGGATAAAGAAACACCCGAAGCCTACATTATAAGGGTTACCTCCATTGAAATTAAAAACTTCTGTTTAACCCATCACATTTGGATATTACACCTGAAGAAGGCTGAAGAATGGATTGGCCAAAATGTGTTAACAGCACAAACAAGTAGTTCAATCGTCCAAAGAACTATTTGAATAAATTTGTTATGTTTGAAAGTTTAAGAGGAGTGTTCTAGATATCAACACCAGTTTTTATAAACAACATCATTCAAGCAAAATGTGTTATTTAACACCAGTAACTTTTTTGTAATTCTAATTCTCAGCACCCATTCGTTCGGAAAACTGTTGACAACAGATTACATTCTCTGTCTTCAATTGTACACATGGCGGTCATGATGCTTTCTGTTCAGTGTTTTTAGAAACAGTCATCCAAAACTGTCAACATCAAGATAGGTTTATTCAGTTTTTAAATTGGTCTGGCTGGCTGGATGGCTATGTATGTTTGTATCACATGTACAGTTCGCACCAATGGAGCTAGAGGACTGAAAATTTAAACATTTACCACTCATTATGTCTAGAAAAAACGTTTTTTGGTTATTTTTAAATCCCCCCCCCCAAATAGGTTTTTAGTGGAAGGGGTTCAATTTACAATGTAAGTTTATGCTAAATTGGTACCCTAGTTTGTGTCCGGCAGAGTTCATGCAGGGTGGAGTGGGAGTTGTGTCACCTCTGTTATCAAATGAGTTTAAAAATAACGCTCAGCCGGAAATATCAGGCTTACACTATAGGTAAAAATGGTGGGGTCGACCTTGTTGTTCTTGGGAATTTATTGAATTTATATGAAGTTTTTTTTTTACTTGATATGCACTTTAATCTTTCTCTTTTTGTTGTTTTCTTACCTCGTCTTTCACAATCAAAAACAATTTTTACGTAAGGGATTATTTTCGTGTATGTCCGTGTATTCAAGTTTTTTGTCTTAAATATTTGGACCCCACTATTGTATGTGTACCAATTTTTTTTATCTGCTTTTCATTACAACTTACTCAGGCCATTAATCCCCAGTGGTGCTAAACAGTGCAGATCGCAAATAAAGTGTAAGCTCTTGGTGATACATAAACTCGAGTCCCTTTTGCCTCAGGGAAGCCTGGTTAAACATGTCAGCTGGTCTTACCGACTGAGCTACAATAACCCTACAAAATGTATAATCTTCAAGCCTGTTCCCTAGTAATGACAATTACAAGTTCACTGGTGAAGAAAGGAGTTATTTTCATCACAAAATCAAAGAAATTATGTGTTTAAATTATATAATCATATGTTATTTGATAGCAAAGAAATTTAATATTTTCGTCATATTAAGTAAGTCTTTCATGAAATTCTGTTTTTATTTGAGGTTTTCTCGATGAGTTGGGGATAATATAGGAAACTGGCTGCTGCAGGGTCAAACTCCACTCCAATTTCTATTCCGACTGAAGAAGATTACTGCAACTGTTGTATATATAATAAATTAAAAAATTATAAAAATATTTTTTTTTTGATAAATGTATTTATTTATTAGAATGAAATAAGCCTGTGCGTATCTGTGCGTATCTGTATGATAAATTTTCGTTAATATCTAAGACATGTGAGATTAGAATGCGTTTGATTTGTAACCGTGTTTAAGAAAAGAAGACAGAACAAGATAACACATGTGACAGGGCTGTTCGCCTGGTAAGAACCTGTTCTTCCCCATTCCCACTTCCAGTCTGCATTTTCTGGGACTGAAAACAGAATGGGGGCTGCTGGGAGTTTGCTTCGGCATGTTTATTGATTTAACATATACATACATTACTTATTGATTTAACATACATATAAACATTACACCACCTTATACCGTGAACCACACTATATCAAACCGTGCTATATCAAGGGACCCCTGTACTAGCTTTAAACAAGGCCATCTGTTGAAGAATTCAACTCTACAGAAAAAGAGTGATTCAGAATAAGGTGTGTCAGTATATAAATATGTCTTATGTAAGTTCTTGTAGATATGAATTCTATAGTGTTAGACAAAACTGTGTCTTGGGACCTGGTCTCATTCACAACTCGTCTTACCATAAGAAAACCATCTTAACTTTAATGTGGGTAAGAATTCTTATATAAACCCATTAATTAATCCCAAATCCAATAAATTAATCCCAAATCCAATTAATTAATCCCAAATCCACACCAAAAATTCCAGCTCATGTCAGAAGTTAAACCAAGATTTTTTAATCTTTTTTTGTCTTTTTGTTTTCTCCCTAGAATTATGAGGTCCCTACCTGCCCTTGTCAGCAATCACTGTCTTTAATCTCCTTCTTTTCTACTCCTCATCCCTGTCCTTATTTCTTATTAGAAACCATCAAACAAAACTGTCACCAAAACTGTCAACATAGGTTTCTTCAGTTTTTAAGCTGGTCTGGCTGGCTATGTATGTATGTACAGGCCATACCAATGGTGTTAGGAGGCTGAAAATTTCAACATTTACACCTTATTATGTCTAGAAAAAAACTATTTAAAAAAAAAATACCCACCTAAATAGGTTTTAGTGGGGGCGGGGTCAATTTGCAATGTAAGTTTATGCTAAATTGATCCCTTTTTTGTGTCCAGTAGCATTCACACTTGTTTTTTTTTAAAATTCAGACGTTTTTAGTGATCACTGCCGAACAAAAAGCGAGAGAAGTAACTTATTCATTGATCACCCCGTTTTCCAATTTTTTAATTGATCACCCCCAACACTAACCAGACCTGTTTTCTTTCCCTTTTCTCTGTAATGTCTGGTTAACTGGCCACTACAAGCATATATACAAATTAATGCACAACTGGCTATTTTTTTTAAAAACATGACAACTGCATCCGAGAGCTTATCTTTCATTTCCAATTTGCACTGTTCACTCACTGATGAAGATTGACAGCCTAAGTAAGTTGTGATAAAAAGCAACTAAAAATTCGGATGAAAGAAAATACTAGTTAAAAATTAATAATAATAATGGTTGACAATGCTTCATCTAATAAAAATAAATAAAGATAATATTGCTGCCAGTGGTGGTTGATTGATTGATTGTTTTGTTTAACCTTTCCTCCCTAGCAGCCATGTTTTATTACTTCCCTGATGTGCCTGTGTGCCCTGAAATTAATTTAACATCAGCTGTTGCTGAACAAAAATATACAATGGGCAGTAAATAAATTGCTATATCTCTTTTAATATTAAATGTACACTTACTAAATTTTCAGTGATTATTCCCAATGTATCACTTCCAAGTCCGGTGAAATAAAACCTTGAAAAATGTATTTTTTTTTTTTTTTTAGTAAATTGTTTTTATCATTTAAAAAAATGTTTTCGTTGTTTATTTTCAATAACAATAAATTATTATCTATAAACTGCTTAGCGGTATCAGGCAAGCAATCAGTCCACGGTACATGTTTTTTTAGTTCTTTTTTATCATTCTTTTCTATCACGCCTAGAGGCGTTATCAGGGAGGAAAGAGTTAATGGCACATCGACCCTTTGTAATGGAGTATCTGTTCTTCGAAACCACCATGGAATGAAATTAAACATTAGTTTACATTCAACGTACAGTTTATTTACAGTACAAAAAGTATTGAACGAATGAAAAATGTTATGAAATAAAAATACACATGAAAAATAACTTTAATAATCTAATTTATGCATTCACTCTGGCTTAGCCTCCTGCTCCTTCTCCATCACCTCAATGTGATGCTGGTTGCCCTTTGTGGACATCCGCCTTTCAAAGTTGGCATCTGACAGGGTGGCTCTCTTGTCCCTCAAAATGTCCTTGCCTATGGAGAAGAAGGGCTCAACTGCAGCATTGGATGGGATGGCTGTGTTGTACTTGATGAACAAGTTGATCAACACTTGCTCACCTAAGAAGACAATGTCAGTCAGGACCTCCTTCGTGCCTTGGACTTCAGTGACCTGTGGCTCCTGCTCTCGCTCTCCTGAGGCTGAGTGATGCAGCTGAAGAAGTCATCTTCCTCATCCTCATTGCTGGTGGTGCTGCTGCTCTCCCTCAGGGCTGTCTCTACAGTGGTCTCCATTGCCTTCTTTACCCTGCTGAGCTGGCTCTGATTTTACTTCTCCAGCCAGAACAGACGGAACCTGGTGTGGAAGGCAGCAACCAGCTGGCACTCCTGGTTTTCTAGGAGGGGCCCAGACCTTCTCATGATACCTAGCAGTATCGCATCTACCAGAGGACTGCAGTACAGGCAGCATTTCGACTTGGCCTCCTTCAACTTCATGCCAGTAGCCACTACAGTTGGCAGAAGGCTCCAGAGATAGGCCTGGTCCTCCGCCATGGATCTTATCCAAGGCCTTGGCAACATTGGACATCACCTGGACGTACTTGAAATTAAAAATAGCTGTTCCATTTTGGCACCACAAAACATTGAAAACTATTTTTAGTGACTGTAAAATATTTTTAGGCAGTCTGTACAACTGGAACACGCCATATGATTTTAAGGTTTACAGACATTTTTGACCATTAAACTTTATTTACTTTACCAGCAAAAAAAATGTTAGCAGACTTAAAGTTAGCAGAACTAAATTTAGCAGAAACTAATTGGTCCGCACAGGTTTTCAAGGTTAGCAGAAACCCTAATCTACTAACGAAAAAGTTAGCTTTGCTAATTAGCGGTTAGCAGATTAGTGGAACCGTGCCCACCACTGATTGCTGCTACTAATACTACTAGTATAAAAACAATAACAAATATGGCGCTGAGAGAGAGAGGGGGGATAATGGAGGATGGGGAAGGGAAAGGGGCGGGTCTAGATATATTTAAGTTTATATATATGTATGTTATGTTAAATCAATAAACATGCCGAAGCAAGCTCCCAGCAGCCCCCATTCTGTTTCCGGTCCCAGAAAGCGCATGTAGAAGCAGTAGAAACGGGGAAAGTGGCAGTTCTACACAGGCAAAGCCCTGATCAACACGTGTCTTTTCGTTCCATCTTCTTTTCTTAACACGCTTAAACACAGTTACGAATCAAACACATTCTAATCTCACACAGCTACAACAGAAAGAACAACAAAGTGAACAAAGGCACTAAACACAACAAGAACATTACAGAAGTGATTGTCAATTAAGAAAATAATTCTTTGAATGTAATATTTTGTGGCTTACAAAAGTCAGGCTTCAGATAAAATATCTCAAGCAAACCCCCTGTAGAGAAAAGGGAATACTTATTATTATGTATTAGGAATATTTAGTATGCAGTAAAATAATTTTCAACAGTTTTTATTCCCTTCTCAAAGATCAAAGTGAAGTTTTTGTTTTTATACAGTTAACAGAAGTATGTAAATTTTTATTAGCTCCTAATGAAGATATGGACACACATGCAAATATTTTTGCCTGAGTTCTTATTATAACTGCAAGTAAATACCCACTCAAGAAATTAATGTCCTTTTTGTTCGTCTGTCTGTCATCGTATAACTCAAAGATGGCTAGAGTTATGGCTACCACATTTTCTGTGGTTACTAAAGGGACCCCGGAGCATGTTTTTAGCATAATACTTTCTAAAAATTCTAAACCTTTTAAAGTTTTCAGCAACGGGTTTGATTTGCAATGTAAGTATAATGCTAAAGTGGACCCTTAATTTGTGTCTGTCAGGTTAGCTAAACTGAATCTTTATCTTCTGGTTTAACCGTATAAAGTATACATCTAGCTGAAAATCCTGCCTAATAGGACACGATTTCAGCTAATAATGAACATTTAAAAACAGATAAATTTAAGCTCTAATTTAAAACCTTTAAAATATCAGTTCATAGATCATGTCCTTCATAGATCATTTTATGACTACTTTTTAACTTCATCTTAATTTATTAGTTGCTTTTTGTTTTGCTCAGACCAGAAGATCTTGGTCCGTCCTCTCTTCGGCAGTGAGCAAACAGCATTGATTGGAAAATAAAGAATAAGTCTTACATGGGATTTGAACCCACATCCCTAATGGAGGGAACACAGTTTATGCCGACTGTTCTACCAATTGAACTACTAAGACTCAATCAGAAGGCTTATTCTTTATTTTCCGATCAACGCTGTTTGCTCACTGCCGAAGGGTAACCAGTCTGAGCAAAAGTTGCAATAAAAAGCAACTAATAACTTAAGATGGAGGTAAAAAGTAGTCATAAAATTAGAAATAATGATTTATAAT
>VCCN01000387.1:6737334-6750514 GCA_006491835.1 Architeuthis dux
CCTTAGTTTGTGTCTGGCAGCATTCACACATGTTTTTTTAAAATTCAAACTTTTTAGTGATGCAACAAAAAGTAATTTATTCATTGGTCACCCCTTTTTCCAATTTTTTAATTGATCACCCTCAACACGGTATGCTGCCAAAAGACGTTGGTCACATGATGGTTTCTATTGATTGACTAACCAGACCTGTTACTGTAAAGATTAAATTGTTTAACACATAAATTATTGATGACAAAGGTAATAATAATTGGATCAAAAAAGCCTTATGTCCACTTTTTAGAAAAATAACATTTTTCCATATTTACAAATGTTACATCAGTTTCTTACTTCAAAACAGCCTTATGTGCAAATACACTCATCAAAAGGCTATCATATCTGGAGATATTGACTTTCACTTAAAGTAAATCAAATGTAGAAACATGTGTCAAAAAGGCAGTAACTCTAAGTGCATTGATTCAAGAAAGCCTTATGTCCACAAAACCGAGCTGGGGAAAGAGTACAAAATTACCAAAAAACATTGTTACAGTCACCTTTTCTGTTTTTTCTGCCATCAAAATATAACTGTTCAAAATATTTAATTGCTCATATCTCAAAACCATAAAAATGGACATACAGCCTTTTTGATCCAATTCGACAATATATTCATATTTCAAATCTTAATTATTTCCTTGTCATCAATATTTGTCTCACATACTCTTTATTTATTCATTTATCTATTGTGAACCTGCAACCCAGTCAGCAGCACCATGTGACCCAGTAATGTGTCGGGACCCATACTTTTAAGAACCCTGCTCTAGGTGAACACCTAGATTCACCTAATGTATTGGCCGGCCCTACACTCCAGGGTAAATCTCTACACTGAAATATACCTATCAGTATCCAAGAGTTTTAAAAAAAAACCAACCAGTATTGCTTTGGAAGAAAGTTCTAAATAGTAACATATATTATCTTTAACTTTGAGAAGAGTCATTAACATTCCAACTTTTGGTCAGACAATCCATTCTCTTCTTCCCATCTTTGATGTTAACACAATGTTTTGGCTGAGTCATTCGATGATTCTACAGCCTTCTTCAGGTGTAATATGTTTTGTTTTTGTTTGTTTTTTGTGTGCTTTACAAAACCAGAGAAAGAGACTCCCTCTCTCCTTGTGGAGATTACATATTACACCTGAAGGGGGCCATAGAATGAATTGGCCGAAGAGATTGGATTGTCCGACCAAAAGTTGGAATGTTAATGACTCTTCAAAAGTTGAAAAGTGACATACACTTGAAAAGGAAGCAATTGGCTTTAGTTAACACAAAAAATTGTTGATTGACCAACTGTCAATTCTGAAACTTAAATGTTGTAAATACAGGCGTCGCGTGGTGAGAAAACCAGCCTGATGCTCAGATCCCTATTTTTGTATTTACTACTATTTTTATCAAAGTGGCTGCTACACAGGCACCCCCCAATATAATGTGATTCATGATACAATATTTTTACCTATACAATCACCCATTCATTTAGAAAACCATGAATAAAAACAGAATTTGAATTGAACCCATAAGACACAACATTTAGGGGTGAGCGCTATTTTACAATACCATAAACCCATTTGATAACAGAAGTGACACAACTCCCACCTTACCCTGCCCCCCACTAAGAAATATATTTTATTTACACCAGCAAACCAACTAAATAAAATGTATTAGACAAAAACATTTCAGTGGTCAATGAACAAAACTTTTCCACTCAGGATCTCAGGTACAAGGTATCTGAAGGTGCAGGGTCTAAAAGTTCAAAGGGTTAAGTCATTGATGTAAATATGTAAATATTTTGTTTTTAAATTAGTATACTTTGTGTTGTATAGCCATCTTGGTCCACGAGAGGAAAATCCTGAACTTGGTGAAAAAGGAAGACTCAAAACTTGTTTATAAAAATATGAGGATATGTTTTTATTTCATATGATACATTTTGTCAGGGCGGAGAATGAAGAGGGGGAGAGAGACAATGAGAGCTGACAGACAGTTCCCAACAGGGGAACTGGCCTTGTGTCTTACCCCAGGTCTGTCTCTCTCTGGGCGTCCTGTGTTTCTCTCGCTTTTATGGGGCTCGAACACCCACGCTGATCTTCCAGCCGACCTCCGATAGGTCGGAGTTCAGTTGATATCTTGTCTACGATCCTCGAACACCTGTTGTGTCTGTTTCTGGTTCTGGATATCTTGCAGTTTGGGGTTTTAGTCGAAATCCCTGTTTATAAGTCCCAACACCTGTGGGGGTTGAATCTCTGACCTCCGCCCACGGCTGCCTAAATATCCAACATTTGTAATATATTGTATTTATTTTGGTGGTATTATTTAATTAAAAAACAAACATTAAAGAATGCATTTGTTTATTTATTCAAATATCACTTAGTTTTTATACAATAGATGATGTTTGCCAGCTGTTTTGTATCTCCTGCCCTTGAATATCACCTATAGTCACTCCGGCAAGTTATAACAAGGTTGGCTTTCTTCGACACCACACCTGCATTGTAATGGTGGACGCCTGTACCAACGATTTGGAACTCATAGAATTACTAAAATAACTAGAAATAATTAGTCATGAAATAATTTTAGATTAAGATTTACCTTCTTTGTATATGTAAGACTCGTCATTGTTAATAAATTAAAGCCTGACCAGTGGGAAAATTCACAGAGCTTTCTTCTCGCATGTCCAGTTTTCAAGGCCATGAATTCATTGTTCGCATTGAAAATTCAACAGAGATAAAAAATTACAGACAATTGTGACTTACGCTTGGATTTTCTTTTATTAGAAAGCGTCAACCAAAACTGTCAACATAGGTTTCTTCAGTTTGTAAGTGATTCTGGCTGGCTGGCAATGTATGTATGTGTCACGCGTACAAGCCGCACCAATGTAGCTAGAGCTGAAAATTTAAACATTTACTCCTTTTTTAATGTTTTAATTGATCACCCCCAACACAGCATGCTGCCAAAAGACATTGGTCACTTGACAGTTTCTATTGAGTGACCTGTAACCAGACCTGTCAAAATATTATTCTTCTGGCTTTATTGTAAAGGAGTTTATCTCATTAATGAGTCATATACCCAGACCACCAACCCCACTCTGAGCAAATTAAAAAATACAGCAAACAAATTAAGAAATACGGCAAGCAAATTGTAAAATACGGCAAGCAAATTAAAAAGACAGGCAAACTGAATCGCTGAATTTGAGTAATCACATATTACAGTTACCGTCACTGCAAATGTTAATTTTTTAGTGGAATTAGTTGAAACTTTTCTCTTAATATATTTTGTTTAAACAAATGTGAAATCTGGTGGTGGCTCATTCACATGTTCATCGATTCAGTTTGCTTGCCTTATTTTTTAATTTGCTTGCATTATGTTTTAATTTGCTTGCCTTATTTATTAATTTGCTTGCCTTACTTTTTAATTTGCTTGCCTTACTTTTTAATTTTCTGGCATTACGTTTTAATTTGCTTGCCTTACTTTTTAATTTGGTTGCCTTATTTTTCAATTTGCTTTTTGACAATAGATGGGGGAAAAGACTAACAGATTGGTGACTATGGGACAGTAAAAACACAGTAGGAAAAGACCAGACACAAGATGGAGGGATGAGATAGAAAAGTTTGCCGGTAAGGCGTGGCAATAAGCTAGGTTGTCATGGCAGGAGATAGGAAAGGCCTTTTCAGCAGTGGACTTATAATGGCTGATGATGATGATAGATGCATATAAATGGAAGAACACATGAATAACCTAAACCCAGCAACAGTATTTAAACCAGTGTTGTGGGTTGCAGTGATTAATTAAGAATAAACAAATACAAATATAAACATTTTCTTAGAAATTTTTTAACAGTTTTGCATATTGGTATTAAAAAAATGGAAAAAAAAGGAATCTGCACAAATTAATGATATCAAGGTAAATTGATAATCAATGATATCAAGCACAGGAATAAATTCTGATAAAATTTTCACATCTGAAAGTTGTTGAAATATTTGGTGCCTTTTTCAATTATCAAAATGTAACAAAAGAAGTTATTATTATTCATTCATTATTGACTTGCTATAATGATTTTTATGATTGAGGCCGTCGACTTTCCTTGGCCACAGAGGAAGAGAGCGAGAGCGAGAGCGAGAGCGAGAGTGAGAGAGAATTGAGCCTTTAAATTATTGTCGACTTTCCTCAGCAACCAAAGAGGAGGAGGAGGAAGACAAGAGGGATGGTACACCCAATTGACCTGAAGGTCTGATCTAGATTTCAAATCAATCTAACTTGAAACAGTCTAAAAAGTCATGAATCTTTCCTCACTCCATGCGAAAAGAAAAAGAGGAGGGAAGAGAAGAGGCTGGATTTAAAAGAGAAGGACTAGAAGAAGAGAAGGAGGAGCAGTGCACGATTGAGTTTCCCAATAAAAAGTGATTTCTGATTTCAATGGGATTCTAAATGAAGTAGCAGTAACATTACTAGTTGTGGTAGTAGTAGCAGGAGGTGGAGGAAGAGGAAGATGAGGATGGTTTACCTGAAGGTCTGGGCCAAGTTTTATATCAATCCAACATGATACAGATGAGAAACAGACATGTAATGTTTATATAAATGTATGATAATTATAATGACATTTATTAGTGAGAGCCTATATTTGCCCGGCGTCGGTTTGAGCGACTGCTAAATGAGCGGCATCTTGTTTAGCAGTCGCTCACACTGACGCTGGGCAAATATAGGCTCTCACTAATAAATGTCATTATAATTATCATATTCTGTCCATTGGATATAAAATTATCTATCATTTGATTTCATATAAATGTATGCATATGTTAAATAAATAAACATGCCGAAGCAAGCTCCCAGCAGCCCCCATTTCATTTCCAGTCCCAGAAAGTGGGAACGGGGAGGCCCACTTCTTACCAGGCGAATAACCCTATCACACGTGTTATCTTGTTTCGTCTTCTTTACTTAACACGCTTAAACACGGTTACGAATCAAACGCATTCTAATCACACGCAGCTAGAATAAAAAGACTAACAAAGCAAACAGAGGCACTAAACACAACCAGAACGTTATAAGACCGAGAGCCTGTCTCTTATACAAATGCTTTAATGTTTTATCCAGATTCCAATCATGAGTTGCAAAAATGCTTTCATAAATACATTAACTATACAGGAATATACACGTATAGGTGCACACACAATAGCACACACATTAACCTGGACAGGGAACCCAGACTCATAAATCACACACCCCACCCATTTAATAGCTGATACACAGAACCACCTAATCTAAACAAATCTACTTCACCAGATCGAGAAAACCTTATACTGACACTTCGGCCAATAACTAAGTCACTTGCCCTCCTCCCTGTCTCACCAGAAACAAAAACCAACAACTATTTCAGTCTTCATTCAGTTATTCCAACATAGGTGGCTGTACCTGCAGTTTTCTACAATGTTCAAACCTCTTCTGATCACGCCGTTTGCAGTGGCGAAATGTATAAAGGCTTATGTTCATGATAATAAATATGCTTGAGACGTAACACACTTTTCTCAATCACTCTTCATTTCCACATTGTCAAATTGCCTCTACCATAGATTAACTATTAATTCAAGTTTCTTTAACTTTTTAATGAGAAACATTTTAGGCAACATTTTTATCCTAATTATTTTACTTTCATTAATCGCATTGAAACAATATTGGTTGAATAAGAGTTTCATTTCATGGCATTCGCGTTACATCGATTTTAATCACGAGAGAAGGACGTATACTGCACACACCCTGGAAATTAAAAAGATTTTTTAAGATTTTTCCGGGTTCCTCAGATATATAGTGCCCCCAGAGCTCTGCCTCAGCCCCTCAGTTGCAGGGTCTGCTGGTCCCACACGTTGTTTCTGATTATGGGTAAGTATAAATCCTGTTGTCTGATATAAGATTAACTTATTCTGTACATATCAATATAGAAGGTTAGTTTATATTCAATAAGTTGTTTTTTATAAATCAATCTTTATTATTATTGGATGAAGTATTGTGACATACCACTTTTTATTAAATTTGACTAGTTTTTAGTTGTTTTTATACAACTTATTAATTCGGGCCACTATTAAGATCAAGATAAAAAACTACTCAAATTTAATAAAAAGTTGTTTTTTGTTTATTCCTGCAGATTCCTTATAGAGCCACAACCACTCTACTATGGTTTCAGTAACAAGTAGGTTTTTTATGGGGTGGAGTTGCTAGTCCCATGTCCAACCCTCCTCATTCACCCCAGCTTGGGACCAGCTGTATGTTTTTTTCTTTCAGAGTTACAGGGCTAAAGGGATGCATCTGCCCTGCTATTTATCCATATGCTGGGAGGGAGAAGTGGATTCATGTCTTTCTTAAGGGTATTAGTGCAAAGTGAATGTAAACAGCCTCGACCAAAACTTGAACTCTGTCTGCTGATTCTGTTTTCCGTACAGGAAACTGTTATGCCACTCTGCACCTTGTTCAATAGTTTATAAAAGTGAAATTATCCAAATTGGAAATAAAACTTTCAGGTTATTTACCTCTGTTTTTCTGTCTGTCTGTCTTTCCATCTGTCTATCTTTCCGTCTGTCTGTCTGTCCACTCAATATCTCCAAAATTTCTCAATGAATTTCAATGATATCTTGTGGAAGGGTGGGCAATGGGGTAAGGTAGAGTTGGTTAAATTTTGAGGCGGATCCAGGAATATTCTTTTTGATTGAGAGATATTTTTCCATTTTTTTTTCATACATTTATATATTTGCTCATGTCTGTCCACACGTCATCTCCAAAAGTTCCCAATGAATTTCAATGAAATTTTTTGGAAAGGTGGGCCATGGGGTACGGAAGAAGTGATTAAATTTTGAAGCAGACCCAGGAATGTTTTTTCGATTGAATTAGTGTACAGCGTTGGCAGAGGTATGCGCTCTCTGAGTGCTTTCTAGTTTTCAAGATACAACACTGGGAGATTTCCATAAAGATCAGACCAAATAGTAGCATGCAAACACAAACAGAAGGACAGGCAAAGTTAGTCTCTGGTTGTTTAAAGATAGAATCATTTTATATGCAACATAGTTTTTTTAATTTGTAATTTAAGAGCTTTTAAAGTTTCGAAAATAAAAAATAGCTGAGTATATTAATACTCAAAAGAATGATACAGGAAATGTTGCCTATAGGGAAAACCACACTGCATGATGGGAGTTTTTAAATCCCATGGGCTGAACTGTATCTAACAAAGAATTTAGATGTTCTTAGTATCTACTAAGCTTAGTTTAGTATAGCACAAAGCTAAATGGGGCAAGGGATTAAGGGCAGGGTGGAGCAAGAGGGGGCAGGTGTGAATGGGGCACAACATTTCTCTATAATGCTTGTTAATTATGCCTTCTCGTAGGATATAGCACAACAGCCGCCGGGCACTGTCTTTGCCCCCAGGCACTGAGAACCCTTGCTATGCCACTGATTAAGGGTAGGAAGGTTGTGTTGTACCAATCTTATAAGTGAGGATAATCTGCTTTTAAAGGTTTTGCCACTAAGAAAGTGTTGCATTGATTTGAATACACAAAAACTTCAAGGTGTTAAATCCAGTGAAGAGAGATGCTAAGATAGATTCTCTCGACTGAATGATTTGATTTTCTCTTGAGTTTATTTTATTGGGTGAAGACTTGCATTGCCAATCTTAAGAATCTACTTATATAAAGAACAGTGTTATTTTCTTGGTTCTCTGTCTGTAACCATAGACTCTTCCACTTTAAGATAACAAGTTTGCTGATAAAATATCTCCTACTCATCATTTTAAATAGAATTTCCCACTGAAATGATTTTTTAGTTTCTTTTCTAAAAAAATCATTTAATAGAATTTAAATATAGGTAGTCCCCATTTTTCAGAAATCCACTTTACACCACTTTTTTGCTTTTACAGCGAGCCATTATAGAGGCAGCTCACACCCTCTTCCTCTCTCTCCTACACCCCAGTCTCCTAACCTCTCACCACCATGACCTCCAATGACTATCCTTGTCATTTTTGGGGTCAGGGGATGCTCAAAATTTTTCCTATGTAAATTAATGGTAATTGCTTCTTCACTTTACACTATTTCAGCTTACAAAAGGCTGTTATAATCTCTACTTTCAGATAGGTAAAACCTGTATATCCGTGAATTTATTTTACAGGGATTAACTAGTGATACATATTCTTTTGACCAAATCAGGGGTTTTTTTGTGTAAATCTTCACTCTTCATTTGTTCTTAATAACAGGGTCGGTGCGTGGGGCCCACAGACCCCACAACCGAGTAGGGGGAGGCTTGGGGGTGCAATCGGACCTACCATTTAAACCATTTACTTTTGTGAGGGGCGCAAATTTAACAATTTGCAGGGTGTGGGACAGTCGGACCTAGCACCACCACTGTTAATAATAAAGGTCTTCTGTGACTGTTTTGTCTGATTCTAAGACCTTGTTATAGATGAAACCTACCATATTCCATCAAGATGAAACCTACCATATTTCATCAAGATGAAACCTACCATATTCCATCAAGATGAAACCTACCATATTCCATCAACCAAGATCATACATGTGTAGAGATTTGTCTTAGATGTTGAAATAGGTTTTTCATCCAGAATATCAGATTCTTTCAACAAGGAATTAAAGAATTGGTTTTAGAGTAGGATTTTAGCATTCACACATAGAATAATTAGCAATGTGCAGATGTCTTCTGTCACACTAAGGGACACAACTGACGTAGTAAAATAGAATTTCATTCATGCAACTGATGTGGTAAAATAAAATTTAATTCATGTTCTAATGACGTAATAAAAATGCTAAATTTAAAGAATAATAGAAAAATAGAAAAAGTAATAAAAACAAAAACAAAAAATAATAAAAATCCATTTGAGGTCAACAGAACGCTATTCTTCAAGGTCACTGCAATTGAAATTGATTTGAAATCTAACCAATCAATATTTTAAGAAATAATTTTAAAATAAGAAATTAAACAGTGTTGTCACTTTTCATAGCGTTATAAGTTAATAGCCTGCATTTATTTTAGCCAATCGACATCTTACAGAGCAACCGTACAATATATACTGTTGACAGGATTGAGGGCATTGACAGAGAAAAAATAACATATTGACAAATTATTGTGATTAATAAAAATAGGTAAGACCAAATTCAGTACCAAAATAACCAAATAACTTAAAATCCAGCATCAGACCAAATTTGTATGGTCTTGGGACCAAATTATGTAGCTTCAGTACTAAAATAACCAAATAACTTAAAATCCATCATCAGACCAAATTTATATGGTCTTCAGACCAAATTAAGTAGCTTCAGTACCAAAATAATCAAATAACTTAAAATCCATCATCAGACAAAATTTGTATGGTCTTCAGACCAAATTAAGTAGCTTCAGTACTAAAATAACCAAATAAATTAAAATCCTTCATCAGACCAAATTTGTACGGTCTTCAGACCAAATTAAGTAGTTTCAGTACCAAAATAATCAAATAACTTAATATCCATCATCAGACCAAATTTGTATGGTCTTGGGACCAAATTAAGTAGCTTCAGTACCAAAATAACCAAATAACTGAAAATCCATTATCAGACCAAATTTGTATAGTCTTGAGACCAAATTAAGTAGCTTCAGTACCAAAATAACCAAATAACTTAAAATCCATCATCAGTCTAAGCTGTGTACAGGATCAAAATATCTTTTTATCTATTGTTCTTATCATATCATTCAATTGTAAGAGTTTGTTATCTTTTGTAAATTTTCCTTTTGCTTCAGTAGTATATCTTTATTTTTTAAACAAAATATCTTTGTTCAGTACCAAATTTCTCCAATTTTGGTCTTGAAAAGTACCAAATCACAACCCTAACACAGACACACCCTCCAGCTATCTGTATTTGCCCTTCCCTTTTCTTTTCTTATCTATGACTAATGACTGTCTACACTCAGCATGACTCTATAGTGCAATTCGTTTGTCTCAGTAAAAGATATAAGTGCATCAATGTTAATATTCTGGAAGTGTACCCTACACAAGAAATTAAGTTATCTTGATGAAAATGCTACCAGTGTGGTTTGAACCATAAATTCTTGATTATAAAAAAGGGGTCTGGTTAGTCACTCAATAGAAACCGTCACGTAACCAATGTCTTTAAGCAGCATGCCATGTTGGGATGATCAATGAATAAGTTACTTCTCCCGCATTCTGTTGTGATCACTAAAAAAGTCTGAATTTTCATAAAAAAACATAAATGCTGCTGGACACAAACTAAGGGATCAATTTAGGATAAACTTACATTGGAAATTGTGTACGACCACACCCTCGACCTCCGCCATCCACTCCACGCCAAGCCTCGACCACTCCCACGTTGTGTTCAAAGATTGAGGGACGAAGTCTGGACACTGAATTTGAAGCATCAATGAAAGCCGGAGGCAGATGTACAGCAACAGTTAAGTTAAGTCTGATGAAAACAGGAACACATGACACTGCTACAAACAATAACAAAGCATTTATTCGAAGATCAAGTTGATATATCATCTTCTGTCTGGTACAGGAGGTAATGCAATACAGTACTTCTAAAATCTGCTTCGGGTCAGGATTATTGCTTTTCTTATGAGGCAGAGCAGAAGATCACTACTGCAGTCCACTACTGGCGGCCTCACAGGGGATTTGAGGGTTTCTGCCTAGACTCTGTAGTCTCTAGGTTTCAGTGGGTCTTGAATAAGTTGCCTTCCGGTTTGCTACTATACTGCTGTATAATGCTTCTGCTTTCTCCGCCCCAGATATCAAAGCGACAAGGTGTCACCAGGTGTCTAGATCAAAATCTAACTGAAAAACAAAATCTTTTATGGGCAACTTTCAATTCAGGGTTTGGGTCAACAGACGTAGGGGAGACATTCAATTCCACTGGTGTCTTCTCCAATCTCCTCGAGGTACACCTGCTGTCAATCTGTCAACAGCCACTCTGGGATTTCAGATCAAAAGCCTTGCTGAGGACACTGCCTGTGTTTCACCCCAAGTCGGCAAGTGTATTCGAAGATCAGAACATCTCTCTGTCCAAACCAACCTGTCAACAGATCCCCCTTCCACCATCTGTTCTTTCTCTCGGCCAGTATCTCTTTGTTTCCATTTCAAGCCAAAAAAAAGAAATTACTAATTCTGATACAACATATTTCTTGTGTACTTGTAAAATCTAGTATAACCATAGTATCACAATTGAACCCCGTATTAAAAACTTATTTAGGGGGAATTTTCATGTTTTCCCTACTCATTGAGGGAGTGTGTGTGCAAAATTCCAAGTTTCTACTATGAATGGTTAGGGCTGGGCAAAGTCCAGATTCATAGATATATATAAAATTCAGAACACATATAGAATTAGAATAATCTAAACCCAGCAACAGTGGTTAAACTGGTCTGTTGTTGGTAGTGGTAATATATTATTTTATGTAATAGGGCTGGGCAAAGTCCAGATACATAGATACATATAAATTTCAGAACACATGAATAATCTAAACCCAGCAACAGTGTTAAAACTGGTCTGTTGTTGGTAGCAGTAATATATTATTTTATGTAATATTTATAGACATTTGCTGATAAATCTATAGGAATATCAAAAATTTGAAAAGCTTTATGGGTTTTGAACTTTTGAAATGTTTTCATGTCCATGAAATGTTTTTGACATCGTGAGCCACAATATAGATAGGAGTTCATTCCATTGGCTTGATTTGAGCCATTCCTGTGAACAAAGGAAGCCGAGAATAGCAGAAATCTAAACTGTAATCAGCCTAATTTGACAGCCTGAAAGTTGACCTTCAAATGAAAACCCACTTCGGAGAATAGATCCCATGTAATGGCCATTTATGTCACCATGTAATAGTTGAATGGTTATTATTAAGGGTACCGGAAAGTAATGTTGTTTTTATATAACCTAACTTTAGGTTTTATTTATTGAGTATTTAACACAGTGAAAATTAAATAAATATTCTTCCAGATGAATTGGATGTTATTCATCGAATTATGATAGTATTTTCTTTTCCAAGGTCCTATTATACAAGATGAGTGACAAAACAAATGAAGGTCATATCCGCATATATTTTGTAAAGGTAACAATGCAACAATGGCCACTAAAATAATTTGCAGTGTTTATCCAAATGCACTAGATGTCAGCAAATGCCAACATTGGTTCACCAAATTGCGATCGGGCAATTTCGACCTCTATGATGGGAAGGACAGTGGAGTTGGACAACGTCAAACTGTTGAAGAATTATCAGAAAAACTGAATTCAACATGGTCTACTTTACAAGAGCATCTAAAGCAAATCGGGAAGGTCAACAGACTTGGAGTTTGACGAATTTGCAACTGAAAGCAGAGCCCAATGTTCAGCAACCTGCAGCATTTTGTGGAGCAGACAGGAAAAGGAACCGTTACTTCATCGAATTGTTACTGAGGACGAGAAATGGGTTCTGTATGTTAACAGAAAGCGGATGAACCAATGGCTATTCCCAGATCAGACACCAGTTCTTACACCAAATATATTGATGGAGTCAAACATGGGCTATCAGACTTCTTTACCTCAAAGCCAGCTCCCCTTTACAAAGAAGGGATTGAAAAGTTGGTTTCAAGATTATTACGTCTTTGTGTTCTTTGTTAGTTGGTTGTTTGTTATTTTCTGTGTTTAGCTGTGTTGGTTAAACGCGTTTGGTTAAAACCGTATTTAGCTTAAAAAAGGGAGGAACAAAAATGCTTGTGTTCAGGTCGATAGCCGCTGGTCAAAGAGACTCTTCACAGCTTCCAGTTGCCGGATCTCACTTCCAGTAACGGAAACGAGGCTCCTTGTGGGGCCTGTTGGGTAGCTTCAACTTCAGCATGTTATATTGATATTAAAACATACATATATAAACATTACAAAGATAGACAACTGTGTTTAATAATGATGGTAACTATGTTTTGGATTAGACTATAAATGTTTCCTAATAAAAGGGGTTTGTCTTTTCCTAAAATAAAAATGACATTACTTTCCAGTACACCAAATACATTGGATTAGAAGCAACAAAGTCAATGGTTCAATCTCTTGTTTAGGACAAAAAAGCTCATTAGCATATTGTTTCTATTAAGCAAATATGAATGAAAATTGATGAGAATAATTTATTATCTTTCAGTTGGTAATGAAACATAATTTGACCGA
>VCCN01000387.1:6754614-6777390 GCA_006491835.1 Architeuthis dux
TTATCAATTTCATCCAAGGTTTTATTAAAAAGTAACTGAACTTGTTCTAGTGGAAGAGTCCATTGTTTCAGATGGTGGGTAGGAGATATTTTTATCAGCAAAATTGTTATCATTAAGTGAAAAAGTCCATTGTTATGGTCAGAGAAACATACAGAAAAAGTCGCAGTGTTCATAATATAGATAGATATTTTCAGTAGTTTTCACTCATCAGCAGGTTGTGGATGTTATGCATATCTGATTAAATGTTTGTTTCATTGCCAGACTTGTTACTAAAGAAGTCAAAGAATTTGTTAAGAACTAAAGAACAATAAAACAGGTCTGATTAGTCACTCAATAGAAACTGTCACATGACTAACATCTTTTGGCAGCATGCCGTGTTGGGGGTGATCATTGAATAAGTTACTTCTCTCACCTTTTGTTGGATCACTAAAAAGTCAGTGGCCAACATCTTTTGGCAGCATGCCGTGTTGGGGGTGATCAATGAATAAGTTATTTCTTTCACCTTTTGTTGGATCACTAAAAAGTCAGATTTTTCAAAAAAAACAAGCATGAATGCTGCTGGACACAAACTAAGGGATCAATTTAGCACAAACTCACATTGCAAATTGACCCCCCCCCTAAAAACCTATATGGGGGGGGGGATTTTCAAAAAACAAAAAAGTGTTTTTTCTAGATATAATAAGGAGTAAATGTTAAGCTTTTCAACCCTCTAGCTCTATTGGTACGGCCTGTACGAGTGATACATGCATAGTCAGCCAGACCAACTTGAAAACTGAAGAAACCTATGTTGACAGTTTTGGTTGACAGTTTCTAATAAGTTTACTATAGACAGAACCATTCTAGTTCCTACACATAGACACTAAATAGATCACACAATATAAAATTGCTTTATTCATATACTTCTAGGTTTGTTATGTGGATGTAAGGTAATCCGACAGAATGGTAGAGGTAGTTTGACAATGTGGAAATGAAAGATTGAGAAAAACGTATTACGTCTCAAACATATTTATTATCATAAACTTGATGGATTTCGCAGATATGTCAATGATTGGACTGCACACACATGAGTTTTCTGCACTGCAAAAGAGCTTATGAAGACGCTGAATGAAACTCTGCGAAATGCATCAAGGCGTATCTTTATGATAATAAATATGTTTGAGACGTAACATTCTTTTCTCAATCTTATAAGTATTTTAAGAAGGTCGATTTCATCTTACTATATAAAAGCCGTTGTTATCAATTTTGTTGATTTGTCTGTCAGTAACAGGGATGAGGGAGGATGATATTTGAAAGCAGCAGAGCAAAGGCAAACTAAGAAATGGCACGCGCATCCCTCTCCACTAGTAACCCCCAACCCACCTAATGTAAAAGTGAAAAGGGGAGAGACAGAGAGAGTAAAAACTATTTATGTTATCACTCAATTCAGTTAAAAATCTAAATAGAAAGGCCATCTGCCATTCTATTTCAACTTGAATTGGAAATCGTAGATCACTTTGACTTGGTGAAACAAATTACGGATGAACTGAAAGCACACAATGGGCAACAATTACAAAATATTTATTAATTTAATTTTATTAATTTAATATTTATTAATTCAATATTTAATTTTAATTATTTAATAGTCATTTTTGACAGGTTTTATGCTAGTTTTAAAAGTTTTTCCCCAAACCACGACAAAAAAGCAAATAACATAAACATGCATTTGCTTTTATCTATACAGATATCCCTTGATTAACACGGTTTTGTTCAATGTGGTTAAATTAATTGCGACCATCCCTCTATGTACGCAGTAAAAATTTTGATTAACACGGTTTCTAAATTTCCAAATAAAGAAATTGAACTCTTCGTTTCATTTCTTTTATTGTCAACTAAATCATCTTACACTCTGGACCAATCTCCACGTGTTATCAATGAAATAATGCGACCAATGTAACATTCACAGCAAGCAAGGTGTGGTTTGAAACTTTAAATCTAGAGCAGGAATGAAAAATGTTAAAATAACAGGAGAGGTAGCGAGTGCCGATGAAGATGTTGCATCTAGAGTTCTTGCTGAACTGCAGAAAATAATTCAAGAAAATGATTATGATTATCGCCCAATTTTCAATGTGGACGAAACCGTTTTAGGACGTTTCGTCGAAAGAATATTTTTTTGTTTTGGGTTATACTCATGAATCTGTATATTTGTTGTCTCAAAATAATTATATTTCATATTGAAAAAAAAATTAAACATATGTTGATTTAAATTTTATATTATTTTTCCGCCAATGGATGTTGTGGTCTTTGTGTATCAATTGACCATTTAAAAGTAAAAAAATAAAATGAAATTTCTCAAAAATAATCTTATTTTACATCTTTTTAAGGAAATCCGATTATCACTTAATTTTTGGTAGATTTTAAAAATCAGCGTGTTTTTCACAAAGAATTTGTATATTCAAATTAATACGTCTAATTGTTTTTACAGTGTAAACTTTTTCAACGACAAAAAACTCCGGTTATAAACATTGAAAAGAAGAATTTTTATTTCACAATTTTCGCCAATCATTTGTCTTATGAATGGCACAAAGATTTCTGACAATAAAATTAATTTTTATACAAGTTGTGGGCGTTTTCCCGTCATATATCGCTTTTCCGTCAAACGTGCGTGGAGGCATCTATATTATTTATATTTGTAAAATATTAATACTATACAAATATTATTTACTTGATTGTCAGTAAGAAAATATTTACAAGCAAGAAAAATAGAAAAGGTTTTAAGTCAGTACCATTTCTTTAAGATTTTTAATTGGTTGGGTTACTGCGAAAACGTGTGATGGACGGGATGTTGACTCCGTTGAAATAAATAAAAGAAATAGCGAAGTGAAAGGTTTCCTTTTTATTGTCAATGTCAAGTAAAAAATAAACTATCTACCTAAAAGTTATTTTTTCGAAATAAAACACGAGAATTAATTGTTAATCTCACTACCATTTATGGCAGAAGAAATCGTTGCAAGATGACGAGGCAAAGGGTTTTTACTTCTTTTTTAGAAAATGATTCCTGTTGACAACTCATAGAAAAGGCGACTACAATAACATCTAACAGTTCTCCAAAATGATGATTAATTCGGTTAGATGTATCATGAATAATGTTTCAAAATATAATAAGACCATTGAGACGAAGAGGTTCAATGGTGTGAAGCGTATGCTAAGTAAAAAAAAAAAACGAAAACCACACTACTAAATTCAGATTCGAACTTGTGAGATACTGATTATTGGTAAAAAATAATTAAAAAAATCAATAAAATTTAGAATTCTAGTTTGAAATTAACTCCAAGTCCGCGTTTTAAAATTCATAGTTTCAGCTGAGCTTGAGATAAATTATTTCTCCTTTTTATTAAGAAGATAACGAAAAAAGACTGAGCTCTCTTTAACATCGATTTTCTCTTCTTGTGCTTAGAAGTGGTGCCAACTTTATTTTCAAGTTTACATCTAAAATTAAGTCAAAAACCATCTAAAAACGTCCAGATTCGCCTGATATCTATTTAGAATTTAGGAAATATATCACATATTACCAATAAATTAAATATAACTTTAATCGTGGACATTCAATTTGTTAATATATTCCTTATTTTTTAAAAAACATTCCTTATTTTATTATTATAAATTAAATAAACGATATTACTTATTTTCTTAAAAAAACCATCTAAATGCGTATTTCTGACATCTAGACGGACCCCAAAACATCTAGATTTAGATGAAAAAACATCTAAATCGGCAACACTGGTGCTGAGCTCTGCCGTAGCGCAAGAGAAGAGCGGACGCCAAGGGAGATAACCGGCATCGGAAGCCTCGTTTCTAATTCGCGGGACGCTCTTTAGACGCCATCTTGCGAATAATGTTCAAAGAGGTAATGTGAAATATTTATACCTGTTGCCTCAAATATGCTTTATTGGAAGTTGAAAGCAATGCTAAACGTTTTATCGAAGGCTTGTGCGAGATCTCATGGTGGTACAAGTTGAAATTTCACCCCGATTCTTGCGCAGATCGAACGGTTTCAGTGTCTCTAAAAGGTGTACATATAATGTTCTGTAGGAGGCCATCTTGATTCGGATATATTCTTCTAAAGCACAGCACACGGCGGTCAGTTACCTAAAGAATTGGAATTGTGCTCTCTTAAAAGCTGCCGAAATATTACGAATTCTGTCTCAAATTGTTCGAAAGACGTCGGTAGTCGTTCCGATTCCGTGTCGTGTCGTGTCCCGAGCGAACTACAGCGGTATCATCAGAAGGTGTAAAAGTATGCCGGCTCCGAGCAGGGCACGGGTATACACCGATGTGAACACACACAAGCCTCGTGAATATTGGGATTACGAGTCCCATGTCGTCGACTGGGCGTAAGTTTTCTTTTAAATACTAATAACAACTTTATTCTTTAAATGTCCTATTGATTATCGATGTATCTGCCTGGATGCTTTTTTTTTTTTTTTTTTTCCCCCTTTCACACATAACCATTACCCCTACCAACATTTTTTTTTTTTCTCTTTCTTTTCCCCTCTCTCCGTTCTGCAGTGTTGCCAACTCAAAAAAATATTTTCGCGCTAGTTTGACTGCCAAAAAAACGCTAAAGATTTTTTAAATAGCCAAAAACCACCAAAAAGACGCTAAAATGGTCTAAAAGTGGCCAAAAGAGGCCAGAATGGTCTAGGCGGAAACGCGCTAACTTAGCGCTTTTTGCACTGCCAAAACAAGAAACGCTCTGAATCTAGCGCCAAACGCGCTAAATTGGCAACACTGCTGTTCTGTGTAATAAATTGCTAACGTGGTCACGTGCGTCATGTAATGCCCGTTACAACAGAAGGGGGGGCAAAAGAAGAAGAAAAAAACGAAGCATATTTTTCTATCTTTTCCCCCCGTGTTGTATCCCATTATGTAGATTTTTTTATTTTTAATTTTTATTCATAGCTTTAAATTTGCAATACTTTTCTTTCTTTACTTATATATGTAATATACTGTGCTTGTTTTTACTTTTCTCCCGAATAAATTAAAATATAACAGGGTAGTATATATAAAATGCGCGGGTAGAAACAGAACATTGTTAGAAAGAAGAAAGTATAGAAACTTTGGCGTGGCACAAGCCACCAAGATTATCCATAGTAGTTTTTTTTCTTTCTGTTTTTGGATGATATCATTAATAATAATAATACCACTAGTTTTTAAAAAAATAAATATTTTATTTCTAGTCCCTGAATTTACTATTCTTTGTGTATTAAATTGATATATCAAGTACATGCTTAAAACAATTAACTTAAATCTACTACTTACTTGTGATATTGGTCTAAAAATACCAATTTCTATTTAATTTTATGGACTTTTAGAGAAAAAAATCCCTTCCTCACCGGCTAGTCTCTGTAAAGGAAATGTGGATTTCTTTCTGGATATTAATCCACTATTTTTAAATAACTTCAATTAATCCGTTTCTTTAAGCTAAAGCTTAACAAAGAAATTCACTTTTTTTTTCTCCCTCGTGTAGACTACCGTTTATTGAACATATTCAACTTAATAACAATTTTTAATAACTTTGTCTTCTATACATTTGTATATTGTTTAAAGTAAGAAATAATATTACTAAATTAATAACAGTAAAATGATTTTAAATTCTGTCTTATAAGTCCTTTACCCATCGTGTGCTAATAATTGTCTTAGGATCGAACGTGTCGGTACCCCCACTGCTAAAAGGAAATTTCTACTCTAGCCATTCTCATTTTTTCATGATTATTACTACAATATTTCATAATATAAAATTGATATGCTATTTTAATGAAGTGTTTTGTGTTCTCCGTGTGATTCAATTTATGACCTTGTGGTCAAATGTGTCCAGCTCTGTAAAAATGGTATCATTTAGTATATATAGTACCTACTGCTGCTTCTTTCTATCATCAGCCCACCCTATCTCTTAATATCCGTTTTCTTCTTCCTTTTTTATCCCTAACTTCTTGCTCTGTTCGTTGAAGAGAAAAAAACCATCTTGCTTAGGGAGTTGATCCAAAAGATACATTTGAGGGTATTTATACTGTTGTAATAGTATAATAATAATGAAGGGGGGGAATGCGAAATGGTGGGTGAGAACAAGTACTCAGAACAGTTTCTAATTAAATGTAGTAATGAATCGCATTTTTGTCGACTTTTCTGTGATTGCTTACAAGCTCCGATTTCTATATAAATCTAAATCGATGCTTTGATAGTGATTTCTGGTGATAATATAGCTTTTACGTCTTTCTTTTTTTATCATGTTTTTTTTTCTTCTCGATTATTTCCTTGCTAGAAAAGACAGAATGTCGCTTTCAATCATCACCGATTGATGAAGACAACGAAACGAACCATGACGACACACACCATACTCCACAACACCAACCAGCCCGTGATTATCGCACTTTTTCTCTTAGATATTTCAAGATGACATATCTTAATAAATATACAAATTATTCAGCTGTTGGCAATATCAGTTGTAATACTGATTTCTTTAATGACATATTTCCAAATGACCGCAGAATCGGTTATATTCTAGAATACATAATGTCGTAATGGAAGAAGACAGGAAAAGTCATTTTTGTAGAATAAATCCTTTTCCTGCGTCTACCATGTGTGGTGTGTGCATCTTTTATAATTCGATTCTTTTCTGAAGAATTATTGACTGAAGAAATCCTTTTTATGCATTGTTTTTCATTGCTTTTTACTAGACTCATTTTTTACACAAATACGAATTTGTTTTTGCTGATTGTTTAAGCTCGAGCTGATAACCTCCAAAATAAGACAACGTAAATGATCATCATTGGATTTGAAGATCTTTTCGTTGTTGCTGTCACAGAAACGTAGTAGTACAACACAGAATTCACACAGACGCCCCAATCATGCACACAATCTCTACATAATAATGTCTTCTTCTTCTACTTTGCAACATTTATCTTTTTAGTTTTTAATATTTTATGGGCATTTAAAATTAGGTAACGAATTACTTGAAGGTTGATGTATTCACCGTTAAGATCTTTTTTTTTTTTTAAATTGACTATCTTTGTTCACTTAGATGCATACATTTTTGTTTTAAACTTTCTGCATTTACTTAAAATTTAAATACATCTCAAAAATCTAACATTAAAACAGTTGGCATTTAAGGTGTGAGCATTTTTAGAAATTGTTATACTTGTGTGATAAACTAGTTTCTTTTGATAGGTTGTTTTTAAACCTGTTAATAGTTTACTGTTTTTTGTATGAAAGGGATCTTGATGTTAGATTTAAGGTGCATTATTAAGAATTTATTTCTGAGTTTCATGATTGGTACAAGGTGATATGTGTTGAATATTTTAGCCTGCTTGCAAAATATTTTGGTGCTCAGTTGATTGAATTTTGTCAGAAGGAAATAAAGATAATTGTTTATATTGAATCAATTGCTATTTTATAGTACTAAATAGGGTAATAATTGTCAATTGTAATGCATTAATATTGAAACTTGTTTTTTATTCAATACATTTCTTCAGTTCATGCTAATACTGTCAGTGCATTTAAAACACAATTACACACTCACTGATCCAGCTATGCCCGACTGCACCACGTACACATTTTGAAAGTTAAACATTTTCCAAATTTATCTGATACATTTTGCAGCCTAAAATTACCAATCATAACTAGTGACCGCCACAGAAAGATAAACATTTGACAATCTTTCTGATTATTCTTATTTCAAGTGTTGCTTTTAAATTTGCAAGGTTAACTTTTTCTTTTTTTTTAAGCATTTTGTAGTTTTCTGAAGTTACTTGCCTTTTTTTAAATTAATTAAATTGACGAATTTGCTTTATTTTTATTGTTTCACAAATTAGCCCAGTAAATTTATGTTGAAATCTTGAAACTTCCGGTCTTGACGATAGATTAGGATTTCTAAATTAAAGCTTCCTTTTCGAGTGTCCAAAATTCATTAAAATAAAATCTTGTTAAAAAAGCACCACCAGCTGATTGTCAATCCTAGGAGGAGGCTCTCATCTGTAAACCAAGAAAGTATTGTACACTTTTAAAGCTGTGTTGAGGTGTCTCTGTCCTCAAAGGATGTACTATTTAATAATGAGTAACCTTATTTTATGGACTTGAACTAATTATTCGGATTTTTATTTTAACGATGAATTTATTGCTACTTCTACTCGTTATTACTTGGAGCAGATGTTCACATATTTAGACAATGAGGTGAGCGATTAATTTCTTTCATCGCAGTCACATAATGGTGTGTAACATGACATATTTGAAGCTATAAACTAGTTGTAGATATCAAAATCAATTTTTACTTTGTCCTTTCACTAATAACCTGCTAGTTTTTAGGAATTGGGAAGTTGCATTCTCTTATGGGTAATGTTGTCCCCTACAGTTTTTCTGTGAGAATATTGCTGTAGCATTGAAAGAAGACGTTGTTTACAACTAGCTTGATTCGGTGTGGTGATCAGTTTGCTTATTGTGACATTAAGATTTCAATGACATGTCAAAGTAAGATTGAACTTTTGGATATAAAAAAATCTAACCAAAATGAACCTTCTAAGACAGTGGTCACCAACCAGGGGGGGGAAAGGCAATTAGGTAAAAATAAAAGTCCAGTCTAGTTAGGGTTTTCTGCACTTCTATCAACTCAAAGGCTTGAAATAAGCTCCAAGTTGAGAATGATTTCAGATGTGCTCTCTCACAAATCTAAGAACTAGTGGCCAAAAACAAGAACAGAGATCACATTGATGTGTATATCAGTTTTTTTGTAATAAATTAGAATTTCAAATGATGTGTTCCTAATTATTTTCGCTTGCTTTATTTGAGTATCAAATACACAGCAGCAGCTGAACAATTATAAAATTAAACTAATTCTTAGTATGAAACTGTCCAATTATACATAAAATAAAGTTATTATTTAAAATTATTCTTTATTGCAACTTAATAAATGGAAGGGGGATACTAGTAATCTTATTGACAAAAGTGGGGAATGACTCTAAAAGGTTGGGAACCACTGTTCTAAGAAAACCATGTAAAATCTTAATATACTGACTTCCATAAACTTTTTCTCAAAGAACAGAGCAGAAAATAAAGAACTAATTTTTAAAGTTATATATACAAATTTTAATTTAAGATCAATTTTTCTTAGTTTTCTTCTCACCATTAAATTATTTTATTAAATTTAAACTACCAATGACGTTTTCTTGTATCAGTAATATTTAAGTCAATGATTGTATTGCGAATAAAAACAAATGTATAAATCTTTCTCTATTTTTACCTGTAAAACAAATGTGACTTTTGTGTTGGTCACTTAAAATAGTGCTAAAAATGTGTCCTTGTGTGAAAAATAAATACATAGTTTTCATTTGATCAAAAGTTTATATAATCAAAAGTAAATACATAGTTTTATTCGTGGATTCGGCGTAACATAGTGAGAGGTGTTCCACTATAGAATCCACATAAGCATGGGCACAGACCAACCCAAGTTGGCATGCATACTCGATGGACCCAGGGGAAGGTTTTAAAGTAAAAGGTTTTGAGAGAAATAAAAAAAGAATTTTAAAAGGTTTAGTCAGGATTCTGTTTACAATGTAAGTATAATGCTAAACTCGACCCTTACTACTTTTATGTTTATATAAATAATTCTTTAAGGGGTCAAAAGTGAAGGCAAACTTTTTACAAGTCTGAAAGCTTTAGTTCTTTTATTACAACTTAAATATTTAACCCAGCTTAGATGGTTACTTCAGCTAGTGCTACATAAGAGCCAGTACTGCGGGCATGGGGAAGTGGTATTTCTATTTCTGAGCTTTTATATTAGTTCTTACTTTTATCCGGAAGCTTGCTGCCAATTTCTTTTGATATCTGTAACAAATGATAAACATCATCTTGGCTCTGATGGCCCAATCTTATCATTATAGCCTACCATACAAATGAAAAGCCTACCATACAAATGAAAAGGATTTTCCCCAAATGATTGGAAATCCAATTGCACAAAGTCTTTTATATCAGCACCTTTTGTTTGTGTCGAGGAAGGATCCAGAGTTAATAGTAAGAAATGCAAACAAAGTACACTCATGCTACTAAGAACTATAGAGGTCACAGTCATAAATACCAAATCCACCACCACCACCATCCTGTTTATTAGAGACAGATTTATAACCTCAAAATCCTTTTCATACTGGAACTCCCTTTCAGATAAAACAGTAAACTCTATTTCTATTAACATGTTTAAAAACATCCACTCAAAAGAAATTAGCTTACCACCACACAAATATACACATTTCTAAAATACTCGCACCTTAAATGCCAACCCCTATTACATCTGTTAGATGTATCTTCAGTTGGTCATTTTTGGGATATATTTTTTTAGTTAAATGTTAAAGTTAACTGCTTTAAAAATGTAATATCTTAAATATTGTTTATTTCATCAAATTTTCAAAATTTGATTAAAAAGGATATTTTTCAAGGCCAGCTAATTTTTCAATTATGAAAGATAAAATGAATGATCATTATAAAACTATGAAGTTGGAGCAGTTTCTTAATGTAGTGTTACCTTCTGTAATTTATGAAACTTCATTTCCATAGTTTAAGAAAATGGACAGAAATAAGCTTTAGTGTTTCTTTTGGATTTAGTAGGTCATCAATTATCTGTACTAATTAATAACAGTAAACTATGAAAATGAAAAATACTTTCAGTTTCAGTGTTCTAGTTATAAAATATTAAAATTCTAATGAACATAGTCCGCCTTGTGTATTGGATTGATGCATGCCTTCTGGTGTACATGTTACTGCTGTTTAGGCCATTTTCAACATCCTAATTATTAAAATATTTTTTTTATTAATGCTGTCAAAACTTCAAAAGATGTTGAGTTTTAAGAAAGGGGGGGGGGGCTAGTGTAAATTTATAATTTGTACTGCCTCACCGGTCTAGTCTACTAAAAAGAAAAATGTATAGGTATGGTTAGTCATTCAATAGAAACTGAAAATTGGGAAAGGGGTGATCAATGAATAAGTTACTTCTGCCTTTTGTGGGCAGATGATCCCTAAAAAGTCAGAATTTTCAAAACAAGTTATCAATTTAGCATAAACTTAACACTGTAAATGTTAAAATTATCAGCCCTCTAGCTCCATTTGGGGTGGCCATGACACATAGATAGCCAGGCAGAACCACTTAAAAACTGAAGAAACCTATGTTGTCAGTTCTAATACCCCTCCTCCCTCCAAATGATGCTGTAACAACTTTGTTTTTCCACTGTGGGCATGTTTAGTTAAAACTTTCATTTTTATGGTTTACTTTGGTTTTTGAGTAAGTGTTCATCCCGTATTCTTAACCTAGTAAGAATGGGTGTTGCCTTTTTCTCTAAGGCTAAACTTGCTTTTTAAGAAGGGTTAACAAAACCTCAGTATCACATAACTTCATGGTTCTGTTTGTTCTATATTTAAATAAAATCGACTTTATTAAATCAAATATTTATATTTGAAGAGATATTTTCCATGTGGAAATATTCTTGATTACTATTTTCATTTATGAAATCTTTGTGGCAAATTTATTGACTGTTACACATTCCAAATGTAACCTTGATTTTGTTGACTAATGGAATTTTCCTACATTTTTAAATTTAAAGAATTGTGAAGTTTATTCTTGGAATCAAGTACATCCTGATAAGCAATTGCTGGCTTTGTGTTCAAGCTTTAGTTTACTACATAAATAGAACAGATAAATCTCAATGTCTAAAGCACTTGATAATTCAATATTTCAGTTCCTTGTTAGTGTTTATAAAATGCATTACACTTTTTAAAAAATCCTCCCCTTTACTTAGAAACCCTCTAACTTTAACTGTCTAAAGGATTATTATAATACTACATCTATGATTTGTGTTTGATATATTATGAATTGAATGCAATTGCATTTTCTTTTTTCTTTTTTTAGCATTTAAACACCCTTTTAAATGATTAAACTGTAGCAGTTTGCTGATTTGTTTTTTTAAGTAGGAACAGTTTTATTGAAATAAAGCAACTTGAATAAAGATTTTGTTTGAACATTCTTGTCAGGCTAGGTAAAAGTTAAAACATTCTGTGGCTATTTCTATCTGATTATTTCAGCATACATTCTTTTTAGTGCATTCTTGTTTTGATTTAAGAAAATAATCTGATGTTTTCACTTGTTATGCATGTATATTGCAGAAAAAGCATGTGCACATGCCAGTTATCAAAGATTTGTTAGATCAGGGTCGACAAACTATGGCCCGCAGCCTATTTTACCCCGGCCTGCCAACTTCAATGTATATGTGATGTTGCATTTGAAAATTCTTTGTTTTCCTCATCTATCTGTGGTTAGTGAACAATAAAATTCGGAATAAAAAAATAGAGCAAAAGTCTCATTTTTGCATTTGCCTCAAACGAATCAATGTTTTATAGCTAAAACTGTTTTAACACTACGCATTCCTGCTGTTCTATTAATATACACAAGAGCTGAATCACAATTTGACAATATTTTGTCTCCCAATAAAAAGAATTTCATAATTCTCATTGATTGATAATATATGGATGTTTATGTAGGTATGCACTCCTTTTAATGAAAAACATTAAAGTAATTAAAAAACAAAAAAAACAAGCTGTTTCCATAGCCTTATATGATCATTGTTTCATTTTTTGCTGGCCCCTCTTTTAGATGACTCTCTGTCACTTTAAACATGTTTATTAGGATTACCATTCATTTTTGAGTAGTTCATTTTATTGGCTTCTAAACTTGCTTTGACTACAAAAACAGCTAAAAGTGTGGTTTAAAAATATATTAAGTTTTATTTGGGTGGTCAGTTTTTTCGGTTTATCAAGGTTTAAAAAAAAAGACATTTTTTATTTTTTGACATTAACTTTATTGAACATATTTACTGTCTTGTTCTATTCTCTACCATCTTTTAGGCAACTTATAGAACTTTTACTCGGCAAAGAACTGCTCTGACTGCCTTTTGCGGTCTTCCAGGGGATTAATTTTCTTTCATCAAGAGAATTGTGTAAATCTGCTGAATATGGTGGATGTGTGAAAATTTTCCAGTCAAACAATTGTTACCTGGTTACCAAAGAAACCTGCAATCTAGTGTTATGCTGATGGAATATTACAGCCTTTCTTTAAACTAATTCTAGATGCTTTTTGTCAATTGCTGTGTTCAGTTGGTCAAATTAGGAGCAGTACTTGTTTTAAATTGATCATTTTGTTGTCCGAAAGGAGCTCATAGTAAAGGACACCCTTCCAATCCACCATATATACAGCATCACCTGTTTGGGATAAGGACTGGCTTTTGGTATGGTTTGTGGTGGTTTATTTTGCTTGCCCCACGATCAATTGCATTCCACATTGTTGTAAAGTATCCACTTCTCATAGCCGTCACAATTTTTAAAAAAAAACAATACTTTTGTTGCATTTAATTAGCGAATCACACATTGAAATATGCTCCAGTAGTCTTTTGCTTATGTGGAAGCTACACATCAAAGTGACTAACATAACCAAGCTCTGTGAACATGATTTTAATATTTTGGGTATATTGGCTTTCATATTGTATATAAAGTAGTGTCTTTATTTGATTATCAACTGGGACAGTTTACCTGACCATAGAGTATCGTTCAGTGAGAATTCTCTGGCACAAAACTCATAAACCACTTTTAACATGTTCATTCACAGTACCTTTTCCATGTGTAAACTTCACAAATCTTTCTTCTTTTTTTTTGTTTATATCATATTTTTACCTTTCTTAAAATTAAAAAAGAAAGCATAATGCCTAAAATGTTGCGTATGTTGTTCAATCTTCAATGTTAGAATTGATAATCAAAAATACACCGAATTTTGATAAAATTTGTTTAGAAATGCACACTGCAGCAGTCACAGTACAATTAAATGTGATCTTTTTGAATAAAGTGATTTGAAACTAAATATTCCTAATGCTCTCAAACAAACAAAAACAGTCAACTTTTTGGCCAACCATATCTGGTGGCAGGATCGCATCACAAATCTTAATTCCTGGACTGTGCTGACTCTACGAGCATTGAATCTTTGCTCATCAAAGCCCAACTTATGGGTGGAGAATACTGTCCGCATTGAGAAGCACTGCATGTCAAGATATCTGCTATATGGAGAGCCGGCACGTGGTAAAAGACACAGAGGCCAACCAATAAAAGGCTATAAAGACTTCATCAAAACCAACCTCCAATGGTGCAAGATCAAACCAAAGGATCTGAAGGAGTGTGCCAGAAATCGCACACATAGGCGAACCATAATTCATCAAGCCTCTGCAAATTTTAAAAGGGCCCGGCGTCAAAGACTCCTCACTGCAGGAGAACAATGCCATAGGGTAACACGGGCAGTGATCCCAACAACCAACTTACAGGATCGGGTTGCAGAGCCATCTGGCTGTCCACATGAATGTTGGACCTGAAAGACAACCAATAATGTGTTGGTGTTGAATATCACTAATCCGGCAAGCATGGGACCAGAAGGTGCTGGAGTTGTGGATTTTCTGAAGCTCGGGGTTAAAAATATACTAAAATATTGCATATACTATACTGTATTACTGATACAGCTTAGATAAGCATAAACCTAGGTCGGGCTTACTGGACTTCTTTATGACAGGCTAGTCTTGTGGCACAAGTTTACTGTGAGTCAAAAGTAAGTAGATTAGTAGAAAAATAGGCCTATTGATACTTGTAAAACAATACGTTTAAATTGTGATCAAAACGCAATCATTTTTCTTTAACTTTTACTGTTTAAACCCACTTCCAAAATGTATTTGTTTCTACATGCAATCTAAATTAAAGTTGAGTAATATCTAGTGGTCTACATCTGGATCATCTTGTGGGACATCTGAAAAAACTAAGCTAAAAAGTTGGCAAAAAGAACAATATTTTATTTCATTTTCCAATTTGTTAAATTCCAAAGTAAGGGATCCTACAGTCCAGTTTTTATTTTTATTTAAAAAATTTTTTTTTATAAAAGGGGTAAACAGAATTTATTTCTCCAGGGATTTACCTTTAAAATGTGTAAAATTCAATGCTGACATGATTGTATAAGTAAAATCATCAAATTAAAGGGGGTGTAATCACATGGGGGCGGGGAAAAAAAAAATTCTCTTCTCTGAAAATTGGGAATTATTAGTTGATTTTTGGTAGATTTTTAAAATCTGATTCACCTAAAAAAAAAATGTTATAATTCAAATTATTACAATTAAATTTGTTTTTTTTTTTTGTTTACAGGTAAACAACTTTTTAACACTCACTTTTCGAAAATATCTCGGGTTCAATAGTTAGTGTACACAAAATTTCTTTGTCATAATCTTCTAGACCACCAGATTTAAATCTCCATCCTGGACTGCCGGACTAGTAGTAAATCCCAGATTAGTGAGGTTCAACGTTTTGGTGTGTATAATACAGTTTAAATTAGTGACGCTAAAAATAAATTCATTCCCTTTTATCATTTTACTTGCCATAATATCTTGGTCATTGTAATGGGCAATCATGGATATAATGATATTAAAAATATAACTGTGTGGAAACTAAGAATGATGGCTGTGAATGGATTCCATAGTTATGAGCTGTTCTTAAGTGTGTAGCTTGAAAACTGTGCCTTCAACAATTTTTATTATATTATTCACCTAAAGTTCCTATTTTTAGATGTGCTACACTTCTCTACCAGCGATAGATGTCACTGACTGACAAGTTTACATATCTTGTATTGTGGCGTTTTTCTAACATATCTTGTATGGCAGTGTTTATTTATTTTTTTAACATTTAACTGAACTCTTGTTTAAATAGCATATTTATGGTCTGACTTTCAGGCTTGCTTGTTCTGTATTTTTGAAAAATATTTTATTTGACTATATAGGTTTTTAAAAAAATCATTCTTTCATAGCTGGAAAACAATCAAGTGTTTCTTTGGTTGGATGTCATTTTCAAGCTTGAAATTTACATAAAATTGAAAGCATATAGTAGTTCATTTGGTTTTATTTTTTAAAACTCTTTTTGGGAGATGTCTGTAGAGGACCCTTAAACTATATAGCTTGAAGTTCTTTCCTAGCTTTACATCTGTGAATAGACTTCTGTTTATTGCTATAAACTCCTTCTGGAGCATAGGACCACACCAGTGGACTCTGTTCTGGGCAACTCCTCTCAGCTGGGCCCCATGTCAGTCCGTCCATCTTTTTATTTCACTTTTGACTGATATTCTCCAGGTCTGCTTTGGTCTCCCAACTCTTCTCATCCCTTGTGGATTCCAGTCCGCCACTTGAGCTGATTTCCTGCTCTCAAACTGGGTTCTGATGTTCCAGGTCAGGGTGATCTTGGTTTTTGCCTTTGTCCTTAGAAGGTTGTTCAGCAATCTGTCGGTGGGATGATGCTGCTGCAGTTTCAGTGGCAAGTAGGTTTTACAGGGTGGCGTTGCTAGCCCATGCCCGACTCTCCTCCTTTACCCGGGCTTGGGACCGGCAAGATGACCATCAACCAAAACTTTCAATATAGGTTTCCTCAGTTTGTGTCCAGCAGCATTCAGGCTTGTTTTTGGTTTTTTTGTTGAAAATTCAAACTTTTTTTAGTGATCGCTGCCCAACAAAAGGCGGAAGTAACTTATTCATTGATCACCCCTTTTTTCCAATTTTGTAATTGATCGCACCAACATGTCATGCTTCCAAAAGTCCTTGGTCGTGTGACGGTTTCTATTGAGTGACTATCCAGACCTGTCTATTTTTGTTCCAGTTATCTACATTTTGCAGTTACTTGTTTAGGTATCAAGGTGTATATCCTTGATTTGATTAAATTTTAATACAAATTCATTAGTAAGAACTCATTTTGGCTATAGAGGAGGGAAACACTAATGATGAAAGCCTTGGCAACTCTATAAGTTTTATGTTGGCTTAGAATCGGACTGCACTAACCAAGCCTTAGCTTTTATTGCTGAAATATTAAATGATCGATTTCAGCCTTCGATCTCATTTCTTGAAGATCATTTTTGTGTCTTCAAATTTCTGAGTTACTTGCATTATTTACCTCTTCCAACTTTGTTGGCAGAGGTACAAGGTGTCTCCTATAAGTAATGCCCAATTTATCCCCAAATTAATGCCAGTTCTATCTAAGGGGAGCAACTATTTAATAGTTGCTTCCCTTGGAACTGGCATTAATTTTGGGACAAATCTAGAGTTACTTCTATGACACCCTGTGTATGTATTCACTCGTGTTTGTCTTTCCTTCTGTTTTTCCACATCCATGTAGAGCAGTGGTTTCGAAACTTTGAAAACTCAAGGGCCCCTTCTGTAAAGGAAATATTTTGGTGGACTCTTATTTTCATCATTTAGCTTTTAGACTAATTAATGAAGTACAATAAGCAATTGTTGACCTTTTTTAAAAAAATCATTCATTTAAAATAGATTACATTTATTTGAATTCTAATATATGGTACGGTTCTGTGTACAATAATTATGTTTTTTTGATAGCTGTGCGAAGGATGTTGTTTCCAAGAATTTTTTGGGGTCTCTAAACCACTGATGCAGAGTTACCACCCAAGTATCGTGGCTATATGGTTGTGGCTTGTAAAACTTGGTGAGCAGTATTCTGTTTGTCAATGAAACTTCTTTCATTGAGAGTGGATCATTAAAGGTCATGTGTGATTATGTATTCATTTTCATTAAAATGAAAAAAAAACTCTTTAAAAAAAAAAACATAGTATAATTTCTGAATAATTGGACTCTGTTGCTCCCGCATTGGTGCTTCACCCCTGTAAGATTTTCTGGTGGTGTCATTCCAGCTTCTTCTGTTAACCAGTCGGGATCCCTCTCCACTGTCTGTTGCCAGCTCATCTTGGACGCTCTTTTTCTTTCGCCTATTGGTGTCCATTTGATGGCTTGATTTGCTGGTATTGGTGTCCAAGAAAGCAAAGTGTTACAACTGAGCCGCGATAACTGCAGGGTGGGTATGGGCAATATTCAAGGTCGGGCGATAGAAAAACTTAACCCTTTGAACCTGTGCTTTCACGTAGCCAAAGATCTTGGTTTTTTTCTACAGTACCTTACTTCCTATACTTCCCTATTGTAACTATATGACCTAGTTTCCCATCTCATTGGTGGTCTCAAGGAAACTGGTAGCACAATAGAGTATAAGTGTTAAAAAAAAGTTTTGTTCATTAACTACTGTAATGTTTTTGTGTAATCTATTTCGTTTTTACAGTTGGTTTGCTGGTGTAAGTCAAATATATTTCTCAGTGGGTCCTGGGTGGGAGTTGTCATTTCTCTCCTCAAATGGGCATACAGGGTAGTAAAATAGTGTTCAGCCCGAAATATTGGGCTTATGGGCTCAAAGGGGAAATTTCTTTTTATCCTATTTTCTAGACGAGTGGGCGATTAATATAGGTAAAAACATTGGGGTCCACCACCCACTTGCCTTGTATCGCAAAACTATGCTATAACGAACCACTTTATATCTGGGTTGCTTGTATTTAAATTAACTTTGCTCCTTGTCTATAACCCATCTATATATATAAAATATCCACAATAGATAAAATAGTCACATTAGTTTTGAGATCTGAGTTGCAACTGGATTTACTAAGAAAACATTTTAATTTAACAAACTGATTTTTAAAATGTAACTTTGCTTCTCATGTTTGATCTTTTATGACTTCTACTTTGTCCTTGCATTCCTTCAAATCGATAATTTGAGAATTTATAGATCAAGGGTCTGAAAATCTGTTTACCACAGGTGGGTATGATGGAATATTGTCTTTAGCATTGCTTTTTTTTTATTTTTTTTTTTTAGATTGCATAAAAAAAATAGAGTAAAGTTTGATAGGGGTGATTATTTACCAACCACTGGCTACAAACATTTAAACTGTCATTTTACTACCCTCATAATGTTTGCTCTCGATCATGGGTTGGCAAACCTTTTGGGAGGATGGCTGGATTAGAAATGTTTTTGTCTTAGGGGCCAAGGCAAATTTAAAAAAAAAAAATGAAACTAATCATACAAGGCTTTAGAAACAGCTTGTTTTTTTTTACTTAAATGTTTTTTTCATTATAGGAGTATATTATCTAAATAAACTTCCATGTACTATCAATCAATGAAAACTGAAATTCTTTTTTGGGGACAAAATATTGTCAAATTGTGGTTTAGAGCTTTTGTGTATATTAATAGAACAGCAGGAATGCATAGTGTTAAAACATTTTTAGCTATAAAACATTGATACATTTGAGGCCATTGCAAAAACTTTTTTCCATTACTGAACTGTATTGTTCGATAACCAAATATAGATATGAAAACAAAGAATATGAGTATGCAACGTCAGATATTCAATGAAGTCGGCAGTTCAGATGAAATGAGGCCACAGGCCATAGTTTGCCAACCCCTGTTCTAGATAATTCTTAAGCACATTCTTTTCCTCTAATTGTTAACTTGCTCTTGTTATTTCGTTATGTGGTATTTACCTTCATAGAATAGAGGCTCGTGTCTTTAGAGCTACATGATGCACCTGATTGGCAAGTTGAGATGTAATCCACTTTCTAAAACTTTCACATGGCTCTCTTATCTACAGCATTAAATAAAGCATTGACCTTGTGCTCTTGTAATGCATTTCCAGTATTCATTTCGGAACCCTTTAAGCTGGGCTAATGGCAAGTCTTAATGTCTGGTTATGAATAACCAAAAAGAAACAAACATTTTGCCCTTTTTCTTGAAGAGCTCAGCTTAATAGTAGATTGTATACCTCTTCTTCTCAGTGTTACCAATTTAGCGCGTTTCGCACTAGATTCAGCACATTTTTTTGTTTTGGCGGTGCAAAAAGCGCTAAATTAGTGCATTTGCACCTAAAACATTTTTGTCTGTTTTTGACCCTTTTTTTTTTTTTTTTTTTTTTTTTTTTTTTTTTTTTTTTTGTGTCATTTTGATGGTTTTTGGCCATTTCTGGCTATTTTAAAACATTTAGCACTTTTGGCTGTCAAACTAGCACAAAAATATTTTTTGAGTCGGCAACACTGCTGCTACTTCTTAATATTTGAAACCAGTTCAGTTTTTGAGTAGAAGTGTTTAACCTCTTTACTGCAGGGAGTACAAATCTCTTGCCTGTCATTACTAGGGAACACGCTTATTCTGTAGATCATTTTGACTTACAAATGTATCTCTTCTATTGTTTGAGAAACCTCTTTGATTGCATACATCTTTTCACCCATTCACATTCAAATACTATATGATAGCTGCACAGACTGGAGCGTCGCAGTAGATTTGGAATGTCACCTTGCTTTTCCAGCTGAGATCGCATTAACTGCCCAGTGTTCTGATCTTATAATTTGGTCAGTTAGTTCAAAAAGAGTTTTTGTTTTTGAATTAACCGTTCCCTTTTGAGGAAAATATAGACTGGGCACTTCAACGTAAGCTGGAAAAAATATGAAGATATGCAAGATCAATGTATGAGAAATGGCTGGGCAACGAATATATTTCCTATTGATGTTGGATGCCAAGGTTTTGTTGCCAACTCTGGCTCGACTTAGACATACCTGATTAGACGTGGTCGATCATCATCCGAGAAAAGGAAATATACCAAAAGGCTCCAAGATCGGGCAGCATCTGCATGGATCAGGCACCCCTGTACTGTGATGGAGGACCGGCAAAGCCTGGTGGTATCCTGAGGTACTGATGGGGATCCCTGGGTTAGTGGTAATGATGCTTCAGCCTTGAAACCCCAGGCTCATCATCTGATGAAGGCTTTGTTGGTGACACTGCTGCTGTTTTCGCACTAGTAGTTGTATACATTTATTTATGATAAAAATGTTGTTCCCGTTGTTTGAAGAATTTCTATCTGCTATCCAAATGATGGATGGCATTGTGAACTGCGCACTTGGATAGTTTCTTGCTCAAATATTTTCCAATGTTTGACAATTGAATTCAGAGAAGTTGGCTCATCTGTATCTGCAGAATTGCTGTTAAGTTTCCTTTGTGAAACTGGAATCTTCCTTATATCTGGTATTCTCAGTGTGTCAGTTTTAATTTGAATAGCTTTCTAATGCTACTGCAGTCTGGTCTGTAAACATTTTCTGATGAGGTCCATATATGTAAATTATAAAGATATATTTTTTTTTAAATGTTCATTCAAATCGACTTATGCATTCTATAGAAAATTATTTTAATATTTACAAATTTCTTCTTTGCAAGGGAAAATATTTACTGATTTTCTTGCTTTCTAAAGGAAAGCATCCATTTGAACCAGGTAGAGGTATACAGTGCATTCCAAATTATTACGCAAAAGGGTTGTATTCTTGTAAATTTAGTTCCAATTTAACACAAATATTGGCTACACTGACTTGCGCTAGCGTAGCAGAAATCAGGACATAGTAAACATACGGGAGCCATTTTTGTTATAGCCTTGCATTTTAAGAGTGACAAATTATTAAGTAACCACTGCAAAATTATTAAATTATGGGTCGTAAAAGTGACTTATCACCGTTGAACAGTGAAGAAATATGTTGAAGACCTTGGTGCATAGCGTAGACAATCAGATATGGACAAGTCCTGGCTATTAATAAAGGTGGGAAATTTCTCGAATTAAGCGTATTGTCAGATAATAACCAGTCTTGAGCAGCAAAACTATATTCGAGGAGGTTGATCGAAGTAACGTGTCCAAATCATCTTGATGTTGAATTATCCACCATGTTGCAAAATGTATTCAACCGCCTCTGAAGCACGGACACAAGGTGATACGTCTGGAATGGGCTAGAAAATATTTGTAAACTGACTTCAATGTTCTTTTTTACTGATGAGTGCCAAGCTATGCTACAGGTGGATGGAATGCAGGCTGTATTGCAAAGGAAGAGCAGCGTCCTGTACGACTATGGCATCAGCAAGGTGGTGAAGGAGTTACATTTTGGGCTGGAATTGTAGATGAGTTGGTTGGACCTTGGTGTGTACCATATGGAGTAGAAATGACTTCCCAGGCATATATTGCATTTTTGAAGGACAATTTTCAGCCTTGGTTTATGAACAAGTCTCTTGGCCTATGTACAAAACTTACTTTCATGCAAGACAGCGCCTCTTCACACAGTGCACATGCAATTGTCAACTAACTGACTGAAATGGGTTTCAGAAATGGTAGATTAATGGACTGGCCGCCACTTTCTCCAGATCTCAACCCAATTGAAAATATCCGGAGCATCCTCAAGATGACTTATGGCAAGCTATTGTGAAAAGTGTGGAAGCTATTACAGCTGAAGAAATTCAAAATAAGTCAATGGATGATTGATTAATATCTGTAATTCGTGAGCAAGGTTCTTACATTTCAAAGTAAATGATATATATCAAAGTTTTTGTCTTCAAAATTGCATGTTAATTTATAGGCTTCAATATTTCATGTATGAGTTTTTATAGTTTGTTTAAACTTTCTTCATTCTAACTGTGTGCCACTTAATGATTTAATTGATATATAATTAGTGTCTTACTGTGTTTTTCTACCCATGCTTAATAATTTAGCACAATAAACATTGAGGAATTGCAAAAGATACCTTGTATTCTTCACCACCAGCTGTACATTGAAGTTCAATATTTGCAGGCATTGCATAATAATGCGATGCGGATATTTGTGTGAACAATTAGATAAATCCTTCCATCATAGCGGAATTAAGGGAAAAACATATTTGCATAATAATTTGACACGCACTGTGCGTACCTCAAAAAATCATGGTACCTCCAAAGACACTTATTGGTCTATAATTTTTTAAAAATAACATTAAATCCAAAACTGATGGTTTCTTATTCGCAAGGTTTGATCGCTTT
>VCCN01000387.1:6785589-6803183 GCA_006491835.1 Architeuthis dux
ATTAAAAACAAGAAATAACCATTTACCAAAGTCGCAAAACTAATTAAAAAGAAATAACCGTTTACCAAGGTTGCAAGACATTATTGTTGGGATTTTAAACTGATTTCAGCATTAAATGACCCATCAATGGGGTGATATGCCGCTAAACAAATCAATCAATCAGTGTTTTGTGTTGAATATGCTTCATTAACAATTCTCAGCCACTTTTCAGCCTGAGCAATGTCGGGCATTCTGCTAGTTTTTTAAATATTGTCCAGACTGTATAGACAGCCCAAACTACTAGATGGATTGAGCTGAAGTGTGACATGCATCCTTTTCAGCCCTTAGAATGCAATAAGCATGATGGTTACTGAAAGTAAAAAAAAAGTTATTTTGATCTGGATCTAAATAGTTATTGCTGTCCTAACAAATCTGAATTGTCCTTTTTAATTTGCTATGAACATTTGAGAATCTATACTTTCAATACCGTTAAATGGGATAGTATATATTGGAACCATGTTAAATTGTTCCTCTAGTTATTATACATATAGCAGGTAATATTATTTTAACTACCATATATATCAGCTGATAAGATGACACAAGAGGCATCCAAAAAATGGGGTTGTCCTATAGGCCAAATACAAAAACAGTGACCTTAAAATTTTACTCAAATAACACTTGATTGGTTTCATAAACCGCACAGACCCCACCCTAAAACAAATTTTTAAGCTACCGGTGTATTAAATATTTGACAAACAAATATACAGGCACAGCATTGATATTACTGGTAATGTTGGGCTGCCTACTGGAGATGGTGGCTGAGCGCCGAAGGGAAGAAAATGCCCCAGTGTCGGCTATGTTAAACTTCATTGGTCTTCAAAGCCTTCTCCTCATTACAGACGTGTTTATTCTAAGATCCTTTGCTAATAGATTGCAAATATATTCGGTTGTCCCACATGAAATGGCTGTTTATGAAAGGAAAAATAAACTTAAAAATGTAAACAAGCCTGGTTTTTAAAAAAATCAAAATAAGCTCCATTTGTTTCAATAACATTTTTCCATCAGGCTTCAAGTGTAAAGATTCCTTCTTTTATAGAAATGAGTGTCTTTCAAAGCTAAAAATTGTTATCAGTAATGCTTCTTTGTTGGCATACTTTCTGTTGGGAAGAAACTGCTCCTGCTGCCGGAATAGGTGATGATCTGTTGGAGATAAGTCTTGTGATTATGGAGGATCATGTTCTTGAGAGCTTGAACAGCATACCAAGTTTGAACTCGTACAAATACAATAGTCTGATTTACTTTGTGGACAGCATCTACAAGAATGAAGGATTATCTCATTAAGACTGATGAATCATAAGTTGAAAATTTAAAAGAAAGCTAATGTTGTATGATCAGTTGAATATGTATAATTACATTTTCTGCTTCAGAATTGTTGTCGAAATCGCAATCCTAAAGAAAATTCCCCAAAATGGCCATTTCATGTGGGGCAACCTAATAAAAACACTAACCTCATAATCCTGTACAATTTTTTCGTAATGGTGAGTCAGTTTGCTGGGGTCTTCAGTCTTGAAAAAAGTAATGTACACAATTTTTATTTTGCACTAAAATCCCTTACCAGCTACTTGCACTTTTTAAAGCTCTTTTAAAATGTATTGCAATAATTAATTCTTTGAAGTTTTAATTTTGGTTATAATTGCCAGAAAATCGCATAAAGTTAGTTGTAAAAAAGAAAAAATACTTTTGTGTACTCAATGGATTTCAGAGCATATAAAGGTCATGTTTTCATTTCTGACAACAAAAACATTGCATACACCATAATTGATGGGTGTGTCATCAGAAAAATTGAAATTTTTAAAAAAAAATCATTCAAAAATAGAATTGACCTTTTTTATAGAATTTTTTTATTCCATGACAATTAGTTAATTTAATCATTAATTGACTGGATTTTGGGGGGAAAATATTGCTTGCTTTATACTGAAAATTTAGTGAAAAATACATTTGACAACTGGAGTGTATCGTTTACTGGGAAAGACTTGAAACTTGTTTCATGCTTTCTTTGATCAGTGCTCCACCCACCTATCTGCCACGCCCACCAGCTCGGTCAACACCACATGACACGTATTGTATGTAAACAAACCGGTCAACGTCCTTTGTTAAACTACTGACGATAGTCTGCATATGGTATTTACCTTATTAGATGCCTCAGTGACAACAGCAACCATTCAAACAATTACCCTATTCTAGTAATACATTCATGCTTTCCTAAGAAAGGACGATCATATCGACAGCGTATAAGACCCCCCCCCCACACACACACACACACACATGCCCCGTTTTAAGGCCATATGGGACTATTTGGACATATACTGGCTGATTTTTCTTGTTGATGACTTGTTCAAATAGAGAATTTTAATAGTATATAGATAGTGAGGGACCATCGTTTCCATGCATTCCCACAGCAGTACACCACTGGTAACTACCAAAGCCTTGTAGTGGATTTGCTAAGTTGTAAAAAATCATTTGACTCCCAAGTTTAAGAGATAAGTATTTGTAGATAGTTTGCTTTTGTAGTTTCCTACGTTAAGCTTAGTGAATGAGAGATTTTAGTGGTAGTGTTATTAAGAATGTGAATTGTTCTTAATGGGTTAGTTTGGCCTTGTAAGATGAATTCTTCAAAATATTTCTTTGTAGAAATTGAGTAGTTTTGGTCACCATTGAAATGAACTGTTTATAGTGGAAGGTATGCATATATTTTTAGTATTGTTTGTATACAAACTTTAGTCAAATATAACAGAATACAAGCAAGACAGATTTTTCTATGAAAATATAAACATTTAATTATACAGTATTTGAGAAATAAAAAGGAATGTGCAAGTATGTTACAGAACATCGGTAATGCAAAATGTTATATCATAAACACAATGAACAGATGTAATTTAAGCATGCTGATAAAAAGATGGAGATTAAAATGTTCACAATGAAAATTTGGCATCAAAGTAAAGTAGAAGGCTATTAAGGAGTTTTATATCTACATAAAGCAGATGGGCTAGTTTGCGTTTGGACTTTCCTTGTATTTATGTACACGATGCAGACTTAGTACAGAGCATAGAGGCAGTAAAAAGCTCTCGGCTAAAATAGCTTGTCTTGTAAATCATTGTTAGTTTTATATTTTAAATTTTTTTTGTGTGATCTGATTTTAAGAGCTATCTTGTTCTAACTTACTTAAAAGGTATGTCTACGTTTATACTAAATTTATTGTAGATTTCGTATTTTTAAACTTAATGGAAATTATATAAAACCTTTTTTCTTTTTCTTTTTTTTTTCAATTTGGACACATTACTTAACCAACTTGTTTTTTTTACTAACTGTTACAGTCTAGACAACGGAACATGTGACTTTTCTAACACATGGGTCAAATTGAAAACCTCTGTTTCTCTCTGACCGAATTCGGAGACTAAAAATAGAAACTTTTTCCTAAATTGTAAACTAATGAAGTTTTCACTCAAATCCAAGCTATTTATGATCAAAAAATCATATTTTTCCAAAAATCAAGCTGGTCATAATTAAAAGAATAAAGGACTGTCAGGGACAGAATGCACAAAAACCAGATTTCAGGTACGCTCTGATTCTTTTGAATTCCTCTGAATTGGTAAATGTGTATATGAGTTGTCACATATATTAGAAACACAAAGGGTATAGAGATAACAGAAAACTCATTGTATTTAAATTTTTCAATTTACTCTGAATTTGCTGAACAAAATTAATACCATGTACCCTTGTCTGGGATGGAACAATGAAACAAAGCTACTTTGTTCAGTGGAAAAAACATCAATAACTCTACATAGCATTTTTAAAAATTAGAACTTTACAGATTTTCAGAAATTTTATCCAAAATGTTCTTGGTCAGCAAAAATAAATACATCCAAAATTGTCAGACGGAAAAAAATATTTGGTCCAATTTGTCACCTTAAAGTACAAAATTCTTAAACACAAAATGATCCTTCAAGACTGTCTGAAACAACTTCATTCCTGTCAAAACAAAGGAGTTTCAGAATTTCAAAAACATTCTGAAAAGAACTGAAAACTGGACATTTCCGTCCCTGACAGATTCTATTTTTCATGTCTCACTTTCAGACGCCATATTTTTGGCAAAATTAAATTTTTTTTTTTTTTTTTTTTTTTTTTTTTTTTTTCTCTAAATTTTGAATTGGAACACAATTTGACCCATTAGCAGTATTTAAGCATTACATTCAGCTTTAAAAGTCAATTTTCATTTTTCTCACTTAGTTTTCAATTTGACCCACATTTGCATGCAAATTTACCAACCGTTATCCAGTTAGAAGTTTCAGTTGAAAATCAAAAGGCGAAATGAGGAAAGGTTGTTTGTTTCATGATTAAACTCATATTGTGAAAAATAGAAATACGTAAATTTTATATACATTTAACAAACCCTTTTAAATCCTCATACCTGATAAAAGAAGCCACTAAAATCTCCTTTAAAAAAAGTATGGGGACACAGTCCCCTTCCTAAAGGTGGGGGCACTGTTCTCATGGCACTGCATTGCTGCTTAGCACAAACTCTTTGCTCCATCAAAATCTGAATTAGACAAACATTTTGGCAGTCAATAAAGAAAGCTTTTCATATCAGCCTATTGATATATGAACTCCCCACCCTTTTCCCTTTCATCTGTAGCTAAAAAGGTTGATCACACAAAATCTAGAGATAAAACCACTAGATTAGCAACTCTGTGGCAGAAGCTGGACAGACATAATGCCCGTACTGGACATGTTCAAGGCTTGAAATTCATATTTGGAAAAATGTATGCCACACACTTGGGAGATAGTTGCGGCACACAGTTTGAGAACTATTGCCTTGATGAATTCTCCAGAATATAAGCGTTTTTTTTTCTGTTTTTCTTTTTATTACAGCATGAGTTAACTCTTTTATAAAATAACTTTTAATTTTGGACTGAACCAAAAATATTTGTGCATCCTGCTTTAGGACAAGAACAAGTCTATCCTAAAATTAAGCCCAGCTGAACCAATTTTGTGAGATGGTAACATTCAGGGTTACAATTTTAGCTATTTCTCAGCTAAATGTGGAGTTTTTATAGCTGTTATAAACCAGAATAAAATCTTCACTTGCTAGCAAGGTATTTTAGCTATGTAGATGAATATATATTGTATTACATACCTGCTTTTGTGCAACAGCATTCTAGCTTTAGGGATGACATCTGGCAAATTGTGTATTTAATTTTTCTATTGGTTATGTTTATAGCCAAAAAAAATGAATAAAAGTGAAAACATTTTCATGATTCCTATGATTGCGTACTCGTGGACAAGATTCGATCCTCGCACAGTTCGTTTCTTTATTCACATTTATGATTTAGGCCGCTCGTTTAGCAGTCGCTCACACTGGCGCCAGGCAAATATAGGTTCTCAACTAATAAATGTCATTCTAATTATCCTATTCTGTCGGATATAAAATTGTCCATCATTTGATTTATACTCTAATTTATAAAACAAAAAGAAATGCTCCAAAATGAAACTTTGTGTGGAAAAAATAGATCTGGTAAGAGGTTGAATATTAGTCTTGAATTAATACTTTGTTTATGAGGAGTATAATACTTGATTGTTCTTAAAATTCTTAAAGATGCTTATTGTCATTAATTGAAATTTTAATGACTATTGATTTGCCTCTGCCAACAAAGTTGGAGAGGTATATGTATTACCCTCCATCTGTCTGTCCACACAATAACTCCAAAAGTTATCAATGAATTTCAAAGGAAGAAGTGATTAAATTTTGGGGCAGATCCAGGAATTTGTTTTCGATTGAGATTTTTTTTAATTCTGAATGAAAAGAATAAAAATGAACAGTAATTAAAAATGCTAAATTTCCATTTCAAGCAAAGTAACTCGATATTTGTACATATTGTGAGAATTTTATTCTCTCCCCAGTTTTTTTAATATTTTATTTTCATTCATTTGGCAACCCGGCCTCTGGTATAACCTGTCATTTTACATAGAGCAGATGTTCATTAACAAGTTTCCACGTTTTACTATTGCCCTCATCTTTACAGGTAGGAGTTATCAGCCCCTAACAGCATGGATTTTTGTATGATTTTTCTTTATGAATACAGACATGGGAAGAAAGCATCTGAAACTGCACAAAGCATCAACCAGGCATTTGGCCAAGGATCAGTTTCTGTTTGCACGGCACAGTGCTGGTTTCAGGTTTCTTAATGATCTCTAATGTGCAGGAAGTGAGAGATCCCCTGATGACAACACACTTGGGGAGGCAGTATAGGCAGACACAATCATTGGTCCGTAAGCTCGCAGGGGGTAGAGGGATCAAGCGTTTCCATATACTCTCATGCGCCAAAGAAACAGTTTTACTGACCATCTACATAGGACTGTTGCTGCACAGCTAACAAGTGTGGCCCTTTGGCAATGGGCATGCCAATTTCTCTGCAATCATCAAAATTAAATATTCATTTTTGTTATAAATATTATCTTTTAATAGTCATGAATAAAAGAAATTGGCAATTGCTTATAAGTCGCCATGGACCCTGCAGGATTGCAAATAAAATTTCAATGCTTTATTAGAACTAGTGGTGGGTTTTGGGAACTAGGTATACAGTAAAGTCTCCCTAAGTAGATATTGAACATACAAAATACCTGAAAATTGGGAAGTAGATATACACCGTACCCCCAGCCATTTCCACCACTGATTAGAACATAAAGGAATCAAGACCAAATTAGAGACCTTATCTCATGAACTAGAAAAGCTAGAAAGATCCAGATGGTGACATTTTGTAGTGCATTGATACTACATTCTTACTGGCCAGACAGAGCTCACGAGGTGGGCCAGGTTCTGAGTTACGATTACTTCCCGGAAATACTGATGAAATTTCGAGCCAACTTTGATAACATTTTCAAAATCTACATGAAAGTTGACCCTGTTTACAACTTTTCAGCACAGTAACACTTTTTTTATGAAATGGTGGCTACTTGAAAATGGAAAAAATAATTTGGTCACACAGAACAAAGTAGTCCTTGTTCTTGGATCCATAGTGACTGGATGAGTAAAAATATTGAGCTAAAATCTTACAGGACTTCATTTCAGACCCAACAGAAACTGTGACAAAAGTTAGAACAAAATCAGAGATGGTCGAGTGGGGCACTTTTCCCAAATTGGACATGGAATGACCCGCCTATAGACTTTCATTTCTTCCAAACATCTTGACAAGTTTATAAAAAATAAACAATTCGAAAACCAAGCAGCTGCAGAAAAAGCTTTATGGGAATTTATTGAGTCTAGTGCTATTGATTTCTACTGTAATGACCTTGTTGAATGTTGGCAAAAGTGTATACAATCAGTTGGAAACTACTGATTGAGTTAATCTTTTTAGCCTTGAAAAATGCTATTCCTTTTTATTCAACTGAATATTTTGTTTTGGTGCTGCTTTAGAAATTAAATTCTTACTATGACGGTAGCCACATTTACTTTTTTTTTTAATTTTTTTTATTTTTTTATTTCCCCCAGGAAGATTTGCTATAATGTTACTAATAATTTTATGCTTTGTCATGAATAAATGGTGTTCTACCAGCATACTTTTTCATAAGGCTTGGTTGTCAAATGAGAATATATTATTTTCACAATTAGTATACACATCAATTCTAAAAGGTTTGTCTTTAAACTTTCGACTTAGTAGTTATTGCTTGCTTAGATTTTTATGTATACAGATTAAAGTGGAAATAAATGGTCAATATGCTATTCAAATGATAGGGCATTTGGAGAAGGGTTTCATTAAAATGAAAACTCTGCACTAAAGAATCGGTTAGATCTTTAAATCACCATTTCTGCTATTCTGAATGTAGATTTTTGCAGAGGTTAAGGTGACCTCCCCACTACATTTTTCTTTAGATGTACTAGTACCTGTGTCGTCAAAAATGACTTTTATCAATTATACAGAGGATTAATCATAGTTTTACTTTTCAACAAAGTAATCTCTCTTCAGAAGTCTTGCCTGTCCCCTTTCCACCTTTTTACATTTTGGGGGTTGCAATGCTTCTTTTAAGAAGTCTTGCCTTTCCAATTTCCACCTTTTACATTGGGTGGAGGTGGGTGTGCAGCAGTGACTGGCTGGAGAGGGAAGTAAAATTGGAAATTTACATTGAAATCTCATACTCCCTTTTCCCTGTGACAGACCAAGCAACCAACACACTGTATTATAAAAGTTAGAAAATTTACTCTCAATTCATTCTTATCTACTTTTAATAATGCTTAAAATGTAGTAATATTAACTTTCTGTATATAATATCTAGGAATATTCAAATGTTTCTTCGGACGATTGAACTCCTCGTTATTTGTGTTGTAAACACAACATTTTGGCCGATCCATTCTTCGGCCTTCTTCAGGTGTAAAATCTGAGTGTGATGGGTTAAACAGAAGTTATGTTTAAAGGGGGTAGCCCTTATAGCGCATAACCTAGGTGTTTACAACACAAATAACAAGGAGTTCAATCGTCCGAAGAACCATTTGAATATTAATGACCCTTCTCAAAACTATAGAAAATATCTAGGAATATGTTCGTTTTCATTGTTTATTATGAAAAAACTCTGTGTAGAGTTGGAATGTGCTGTCAACTGCCATGGCCTTGAAGTTCAGAGAACCATGGCCCTTCGGGGATCCTTATGGCTTGCTCGGGTATCGTCCTGGGAGAAGTTGTACAGGATATCTTGGCTAACTGGTTGGGAGGCGATCACCATTAGCATGCTTAGGATTCATCCTGAGAAGCTTTTGGGATTCTCCCTTCTCAAGTCTCTAGTAACGGTGACATGGGATCCCCCCTGCTGAATTCGGCACTAAATGACCTACCAAGGGTCGATTTGCCATTAAACAGAACAATCAATCAATTAACTCTGAAACTAATGAAGATAGAAACCTGGGGTTTTGACCAATCGATACCTATTGTTTTAAGATTTATTATGCAGCAAGTGTGGTGATTTTTTTTTTTTTTTTTTTTTTTTTTTTTTTTTTTTAGTAGTTTTAGGAGAATTATGGTGGTTTTTCTGAACCCAGTCATCTTGTTTACATTCATTGTGTAAGCGAAGGAGCCTTATATTCTCACTTTTAGTGATGATATCCTTATCTAGTTATTGATACTGAGGTTTAATTTTCTACATCTTAAAGGTAGATTTTTGACTCCATGTATGCATTGTACAGATACATGGCTCATCTGACCTGCATAATTTGTTTATTCATAACTTCTGTTCTTAATATAATTAAAGTATATATCTTTCCTAAATGTAAGATAGTAAAACTTATGACTTTCATATCTTTTGTATTTATTAATATTTTACAGATGGTTTTATATTCAGATAAGCAGTTAAAAAATGATGGTACCTTTTTGTTATGTAACAATGCAATAGTGTATAACAGCAATTTTGTAGAAGTATAAAAAAATCTTACTTTTTGTAAAGAATTTTTCATTTACAAACTTCAATTTTTATGGTATTTTCTAGTTTTGATATTTTCTATAGTTTTGAGAAGGGTCATTAATATTCAAATGGTTCTTCGGACAATTGAACACCTTATTATTTGTGTTATAAACACAATGTTTTGGCCGATTCATTCTTCGGCATACTTCAAATGTAAAATCCGAGTGTGATGGGTTAAACAGAAGTTATGTTTAAAGGGGGTAGCCCTTATAGCACATGGCCCGGGTGTTTCTGTGTCTCAGTCTTGTCAGGTTTAGATTTGTTTAGAAGTGGAAGCCACATCGGTTTGAAATCCGCACTTTAAGTATTAGAAAAATCCTAATATTCATTCAGGCTGTATAAATAAATCGAAGAAACAAAAAGGGGGTTGGCAAATAAATTGTAAACGTGTGCCTTCCCTTTTAAATCAACATCTGCGTAATTAAAAACAATAATCTAAGTAGAACACTATCTTAAACTAGAAAGCACCCGGAGAGTGCATGCCTCTGGCAAAGTCGTACACTAACTAAAAACAGAATGAAGACAAATTGAAAATGTAATCATTTCTACCTTCGTGACCCACCCATCCACAAAATGTCATTGAAAATCATTTTCTGGACATGTAGCTATGATGTAGGGGAGGTAACTGCAGGAATCTGTCCTGAAATTTAATCACTTCTGTAGCCCATTACCCACCCTTCCACAAAATTTCATTGAGAACGTTGAGATATCGACAGACGGAAAGACATGGTGTAATACATATACCTCTTCAACTTCGTTAGCAGATGTGAAATATGCTTTTAAATTGTGTAAAAATAATCTTGAGAGTACATTTATCTTCATTACAAAAAAAAACCGTATATTTAAAGCAGACGTTAGGAGTGGAGGTACAAGTCAAATAATAATTCTTTTCTTCAAAGCTAATTTTTAAAAATTCACTAGATGTGCTCCTTCCCCAATTCACTAGATGTGCTCCTTCCCCAATTCACTAGATGTGCTCCTTCCCCAAGAGATTTTTCAATGCAACTCGAATGTCCCAAAGCTACTTCATGCGTATTACAGAAGACTATGCAGTATTAAAATAGGTCTACATTACATGGCATTTCAAATCTGGTATATTTGGGCAAATCTCTAAGAATGTTAAAGAAATAATTGCGTGTGTTAAAGGTTTGTGTTGAACTCATCATTTGATGTAGATCTAAATAAGTAGTAGACAAGTTAAGTATTAAAGCTTCCCCTCCAATAGGGAGGGAGTCTCCGACTACTGTATATGCTGGCGCATAAGTCTACTTTTTAAACATCAACTATTTTTCCTAATGGATCATATTAGTCTGTTTAGACCAGTGGTTCCCAACCTTGGGGCAATTCACCCCAGGTGGGGAATTTGGGTAGTCCAAGAGGATAATAAGACTATCAGGTAAAAGTAAGTTTTTTGCACTTCTATCTATCAATTCGAAGGCTTGAAATAAGCTGAGAATGATTTAAGATGTGCCCTCTCACTAATAGACCCACAAATCGAAGAACTAGTAGCAAAAAAATAAGAACGGAGATCACATTGATGTGTATAGCAATGTTCCTTTTGTAATGAATTGGAATTTCAAATGATGTGTTCCTAATTCTTTTTGCTTGCTTTATTTGAGTAACAAATACACAGCAGCAGAGGTACAATTATAAAATTAAACTAATTCTTAGTATGAAGCTGTCTAATTATACATAAAATAAAGTTATTATTTGAAATTATTCTTTGTTGCAACTTCATAAATGGAGGGGGGGGGATACTAGTAATCTTATTGACAAAAGTGGGGAATGACTCAAAGATTGGGAACTAATGGTTTAGACCCTATAAACTTGACACTGATGGACACAATATTGCTTTATTTTGGCGAGTAGACTTATCCGGTGAATACTGAAAACCTTAGTTTTGTGGTTGACTTGTATGTTTGTACATATGGTACTAGGATTGATCATGAGCAGTTTTGGTTGGTGTTCTATATCGTGAAAGGATGAGCAACATTTCAATATTATTAGTTATGAGAAATTCCTTCAAATGTTACAAAGAAAAGCAGTGAATTTCTGGATCTGTAATAGTATTAGTGGTATATTTAAATGTGTGTTATTGAAATAATGAATTATATTTTCCAGTTTCTTTATGTATAAATGGAATAGAAATTGACTTGTAAACTTTACAATAAGTCTAGATGACTAGACTCTAGGAATATAAAAATATTAAGATTTCTGATCTTTAGAATTTTTAAAAATTCATCAGTAAAATTTTGTGCTAATTTAGAATCAGTTGGGCATTTACTAAGGTTTTTTAATCTTCAGGTTTTTTTTTTTAAATTTAAAACTATGTTACTTTATTCTCTAATCATTTTAATGTATACCAGTATTAGAAACTGTCAACATAGGTTTCTTCAGTTCTTAAGTTATTCTTGCTTGCTGGCTGGCTGGCTATCCATGTGTCACGTGTATAGGCCGCATCAATGGAGCTAGAGGGCTGGAAATTTAAACATTTACTCCTTATGTCTAGAAATAACTTTTCTTTTTTTTCTTTTCTTTTTTTAAACACCCTCCTCCCCTATAAGTTTTTAGTGAGGAGTTCAATATACAAAGTAAGTTTATGCTTAATTGGTCCCTTAGTTTGTGTCTGGCAGTGATCACGCTTGTTGAAAATTCAGACTTGTTTTTAGTGTTCACCGCCCAACAAAAGGCAAGTGATTTAATTTATTCATTGATCACCCTTTTTCCAATTTTGTAATTGATCATCCCCAGCATGCATGTTGCCAAAAGATGTTGGTCACGTTAGTGAGTGACTAATCAGACTTGTTTTATAAATGCATCGTTCTAATCTGTATCTTCTTTTTTTTCTCTTTTTTCCAGCCAGTAAAAAAGAAGAAAATCAAAAGAGAAATAACAATTTTAGAAAATCTACGGGGTGGAACCAATATAATTACCCTTTTATGTATTGTCAAAGATCCAGTGGTAAGTATGATTTATTAATTCTATCTTTGTATATTCAAAGCAGTAACTCTTGCTGTAACTAAAAATTGAACATTTCTTTTACAAAATGATCTATTTGTATAGTTTTGTGAGGGTGCTATAAACATAGTTTGTTTTAGGTTGTTCAACATAAAATTGCAAATTTTCATTTAAACAAAAATTGAAAAATTTCATAATGATTCAATCAAAATATTCTTTTGGCCTCTATAGATTTATTCCTTATAAAAAAAATTCATTAATTTCTTCTTCAATTGGATTATGATTGGAGAAGTTCTTGTACGGAAGTGGTCTAGATCAGTGCCTCTTAAACTGACGAATGATTCATTTAAGGTTGAATTTATTATATTTTATTTATATATTATTTAAAGGTTATTTTTGAGGTGAATGACTTAATTTACTTGGATATTTTTTTTTTTTTTTTTTTTTTTTTTTTTTTTTTTCTATACTCAAAAAGGTAATTTTTTATGGTAAATGTACACAATAAGAAAACATTGTTTCTAAAGCTAAGTTTAGGCCACACTACGATCTGATAAAATTATTGTCAATTGAATCGTAAGTTGAACTCGGGTTGGTTTTCGCAAAGAGTCGACAATTCGTATTTTTAATTGCCAGCCAAGTCGCTACAACTCAACTCTCAATCTTGTGTCGCATAATTTAATCAAAATTTTATTTTATTATTCAAAACAAGGATAGCTACAAACTTAACAATAAATAGAAAAAAGCTTCTTTTTTAAAAAAAATTTTTTATTAAACTAAGAAAAACTTTTCCTCCCCCATGTACCCATTTGTCAAACAATATTTTAGATATACTAAACACACAATAAATTTATGACCAAACTACAAAGCAAACAATAATTTATTTTAATACAAAACTATTTATTAGCCATTTTCTAATTCAATGTTTACTTTTATCGTAACTTTCATTATCGAAAAGACATCAATATGTGATAGTTTTACATCCAAAAATGAGGCAAAAATAATAAGAAAACATCTAAATTTTCATGAAAATAATGTAAAAATAGGCATTTTTAAGCTTCCTATTTTAGCAGTATATTTCCATACAGGATACCTACAAAAAGGTCGCCATATTTATTTTATTTTTTTAGTTGAAAAGGAAGTGATGTTAAATTGATTCTCGCTTTTGATGGGCCACGTCCTATGACTGGATTGTAAAAAAAAATAGAACCATTCATATCGTTACAACTGTCACGGATGCTTTTTCATGTCGTAAGAATGCTTATGTCACAGTTGGTCAGCGATAAATCTATTAGCGATTGGACTGAAAGGATTGGTGATTTGACAAAATCCAGTCGGCCACCGGTTGTAAGTGCGACTTGAGCTCAGCTTTAGACTGCAGTTAACTCACTTTACTTTAAACTAGTAAAGTTTTTTTTTTTGTTTTTTTTTTTGTTACTCCTAGTTTTCTTCACACATTTTTAGGATGTTGGAAAACTTGAATGAAATGATACTGAATGAATTTTGCATAAAATGATGCACAAGGGAGAAAGTAATTAAAAACAAGAATTTTGATATTTTATATTTTATTTTATGGTTATGACTTGAGGTTGAATGACACTGAAATAGTTTAAGAAGCACTGGTCAAGATACTTGAAGAAATTGTAATCTGTAAAAGTAGGATGAATAGTTAGAGTGCAATGAAGTCGCCATCTTCAACTGATTCAAATTTAGTGATATTATCATGCAGCAAAACGATTCTCTTTCTAGTCACTAAATTGGATTCTGTTTGAGTTTTGAATACATTATTTAAAGCTGGTTTGCATATCTATGTGCATTAACTATTTGTCCACTTTGAAGGAAATTGGTGTATCAAAGCACTTATTCCAGCAAACACTCACCGAGCCTCCAGGCAGGATGGCATAGTTTTAGTAGTTATTTTGACTCTCTTCATATCTAGCCATTGTGCTGATTTTCTCTAGTTATTATACAAATCACAACAAATGACTATACTTTTCGAAAGAAATGAAGGTCAAGATTCAGTCAAAGCAGATAAGTGTATGACTACTATTACAATGTTTGACTGACGACGATGACTGTTGTTGACTGAAGTTTTAATTTTTATAGAGCAGCTTTGTTGACATTATGAATTTAAATTAAGTTTGCTGAACGGAATCATAACCGAGAAAAAAACATTGACAATAAATGTTAATTTTTGTCTGAATTTTTTAGACTATTGCCCTCATCTCAGTTCATCTTTAGAACACCACGTTTGTACCCTACATCCTTCTTCGGGTGTAACATGTAATATCCGTAAGGAAAGAGTCTCCCTCTCCGGTGGTGCAAAGCCAAAAAAACTGTATCAAACAAATGTTAAACTTTAACCGCAATGTTTGCAAATAGGTTATTCTATTTTAGCAACCCGTGCAGTACAGCTTGTTTCATAATTTTAACATGGAAATGTTCTCATTTTCTTTAAGCAAAGAATTTTGTCTCTGTTGTGCTGTGCAAACATGTGTGTTATGGTCCAGGGTGCTGGATATGGATCTGGGGCTTTGAATACAAGGAGCATTCCTTCAGGATCAAGGGCTCTCATATGATGTTAAGCTCTACTCTTGTCTGCTGAAGAGGTTTTTTGAGCCTAGCATATGTGCTGACTCCTTCAGACGTCTCGCCCTCCAGTGCTGTTCCCTGTCCAAAATTCTGGTGTCATTCCATAGTTGTCAGTGACTCCCCTTTTTTCCTCCATACGTGATCCACCAAGCCTGACTTAGTATTCACTCCACAGGTGACAGCTTTTCAGTGTTCTTCTAGTCTTACCTTTAAAGGGCGGCCGATCTCACCTTTGTATTTGCGGCCACAAGAACATGGAATGCAGTACACACAGTTCTTGGTCAGGTTCACATCTGATGGGGGTTTAGTCTTCCGGAGGGTGGAACTACTCCTGAAAACTGTCCTAATATTATAAAGACTGCAGACCTTTTGGATCCTTTCGGATACACCTTGGATGTAGGAGATCAGGGCTTCTCACCTAGGGATAAGACAGCATTAAAGAACTATCTTTGAATTTTACCTCATTTTCATGTGTGTTTGTGGGTCAGTGGGTAGAATGCCAAACTACCAATAGGCCGACTATACATTCGATTCTGAGTACGGTTTTCGAAAATTTTAAATATCTCTTTGCTTCTATTTGGTTCATGTGTGCATACAAACAGACATCCTAATTTATATATGTATATATAACAAATGGTTTGGTCAGAATGGATATAATGACAGACCAGTAAAGGCCTTGATAAACAGTGAATTGGCTAATGGAACCCGATCTGTTGGGAATCCTAAATAACGATATGATGACATAAAAATACTCTGAAATGTTGTTGTGCCCTAGACCTGTGGAGGAAAAGTAGGCGATCAAGATTGGAGACAATTAATTCCTGACACTTGCGAAAAAGTCACTGGGAAAATAATTGAAGAATATGAGGAAAAGAGAGGAAAGGAGAAAGAAGACATAACAATAATAATCTCTCCAACTTTTAAAAGCTTCTATCGATTCTGATTTATGTTCGCTGTTTAAATGTTTCATAATTGTTTCTACTTTTGAGACGTATATTTTATACAAATCCCTTTTCTCCATTAAAAGTGACATGATACATAAATGAATTTCAGACCATTGAACACGATTAATGCAAGGAATATTTGATATTTTTGTTCCTCGTTCAAATCGAACCCATGTATACAGCTTTTAATTGTCAAACTCCAGGATAAAGTCAGGGTTGACTTTACTTTCCTATGTAACAAGAACAATCCTCACCAAAAATAGGGCAGTAAACCGATATGTAAAATCCCCATTCCTCTACCATAATTTAAACTTGTGACCTAGTGATCGCTAGCCTGGTGTGTTACCACCTGTGTTAAACTGGCAAGCCTTACATACCTCCAAAATTTATAGTAGAATTATGCAAGGAAGTATTCTCTACTTTTGTTAGTATTTCTTGAATGATTTGAAATGACTTTAATCAATTCCGAGCTATGCTCATAATTGAGGTTAAGGACATGAGACCAAAATCTTGCATACAGAGGCAAAAATGGTGTTTTTTGTTCCATATCTCCTAAGATGCCTAAATGGAATTTTTAATAAAACTTTGTAGAAATACTCAGAAGGATGGTAAAAGTAACATGAGGTGTTGCATAATAAGTTGTACAGGGTGTGGAAATCGATTAATCAACCACACATACATAAACAGTTGGATTACAGAGTGAGAGTGAGTGATGGTAATGATAGTGAGAGAGGGGGTGACAGGCAATAAGCAGCAGCCAGGAAAGAAAGGAGGGGAGAATCTAAGAAAAAAAAACGGTCTGGCAGAAGTGACTAAACTTCTATGCTAGTAAATAAATTTAGTATTAGACGGAATTAAATCAAATATTAGACACAGGAACCCCAAATATATTTATTTATATGTATTTTTATACTTATTAATCAACAATTTCCCCCCACCCCACCCAAAAAAATAACAAGAATTTGTTGTTATTTTTAAATTCAAATCTAACGTTATTCTTTGATGTTTAAGTTAAATAAAATAAGATAAAATTCTTTCTTTAAAATAAATTACATTGTTTCTTCTTTGATTGAAAATTGTTTTTTCGTTATGCAATGATTGTTTGGCCTCGCTTCTTGTAATTAAATATTTTGTAATAAAAAGAAACGGCCAGTAACACTAAAAAATGTCATAACCATAAATCGTAAAAGTTAAACGAAAGCTGCCATATTGCTAAAGTTAAACGGAAGCTAGCCATTTTATAGCTAACCATTTTGAAAGCCCCAGTTAAGCAAGGATAACAAAATACTCTTACTTTTGTTTCTTGTTCTTTGAAAAGAAAATCCTTCATTTTTTTTATATAAATATTTCCCGCGCATAAAGACTTTCTTTCATCTTGAAGAAAAAGAAGAAAGAAGGGTAAGATTTATGTTCTAAATTATTCATTTAAACTTTAGAAAAAAAATCTTTTCTTAAAAGAAAAATAAATTATTTTTATTAACTGTTTCTGTTTTATATTACTACAACTGTTCCCGTTTATAATATTTCATTATAAATACATTTTTTTAAAAAAACAGTTTACACGCACTATAAGAAAAAATATCTTTTAAAAGAAAATAAATATTATTTACAGAAAAAACA
>VCCN01000387.1:6803947-6816093 GCA_006491835.1 Architeuthis dux
GTTCGTGATATAACATTTTTTGCCTATATTATCGCCACAGAAAACCACGAATAAAAACAGAATTTCCCTTTGTACCTGTAGGCTGAGCACTATTTTACTATACCGTACACCCATTTGTTGACAGATGTGACACAACTCACCCCACCCACGATAAGAAATATATTTGACTTACGCTGGCAACCCAATTGTAAAAATGAAATGAATTTGACTACTGAAATCCTTTTGTCTATGAACAAAACATTTATTAACACTTTCAATGCAACTCGTTTTTTAGAATTATACTTCCTATTGTGTTACCCGAGTCATTGAGACGGGGGAAACTGGGTCATATAGTTACATAAGGGAATGTATAGACAATATTTGCTGTCTTTTATTGCCAGCCCTTGAATATCACCCACACCCACCCTGCAGTTATCACAGCTCTGTTATAACGCGGTTGGCTTTCTTGGACCCCCAACACCAACATTATAACAGGGAATTCCTGTATTTGTTCACTAACAGCATTGACCCCAAATGTAGAACAAAAAAAAAAAAGGGTTTTACTGAATAATAAGCAAATATTATATTTAAAATATCAATTAAAAATGTTAACGCTTTCTGAATTTACTCCTGTAATGGAAGATGGTAAAAATTATAATTTTCTTTAGTGTATTAACTTTAAAAAAAAGAATCTTACTCTCACTGCAAAAACTGTGAAGGTAGTTTAGTCAAATTGCACTTAAATACTTTATTTGAATTTCAGCAGTAAAAATCTTAGGTTACAGAAAAGTATTCTTGACCCCATAATTTTTTTTAAATAATTTTTTTTAAAAATAATCTTTTTTACAGTGTAATTTCCATGGTGTTTATTTTATTTAGCTCACAAGTTTTAATTTCATTTTGCCAAATTATTGTGCTTTGTACAGTTTTTCAGCATACTGCATATCAGTAAAATCTGAAATCTTATGTGCCAAAATGTAGCTGGAATAGTTAAATACTGTTTTGCTGCTATGCACAGATAAACCTTGATTATCCGAGCGAGTATTTTGTTCGGATAACTGATCGATCATAAAAAACAAAACCATTCTAAACACAATTATGGGACCTTGAAATCTTGTTCAAATAATCAAGGTTTTTCTGTATTAAGTGTGCATAGATAAGTGAGTTTTGTCCTTTTTATTGCTCCTTTTTAGTTTTCCTGTGAAATATTCTATAGATTCATCATTACTTGTTGTTATGACTCTGATTTTCGAACTTCAATTGTTTTTGCTTATACTTTTGTAATTTTGTATATATTTTTTTTTTTCTTCTTCTTTATAGTCCAGAATACCAGCCCTTCTATTTGAACATGTCAACAACACAGACTTTAAGGTAAATGCACAAAACGCTAAATTTGTATACTTGCATTTCAATGTAAAAATCGATTTTTACCTTTTTATTATGAACAAATTTGTAATAGCAAAATTCTAACTAAATGCTCTTTGTTGTATTTGTAGTTAAATATAAAAGTAATACTTAACCCTTTCCTCCCTGAAAATGACATTTGGCTTAAAATTTTGGTTATTTTTAATTATATAAACTTTTAAAAGATGACATTTGTTGCAGCCATTTTTTCTTTGTATAAATCATTCAGGTCGGAATACATTTAAAAACATCTTTTCAGATAATGTAGATTTCAATTTTGTAAAGTAGAATATATTTTTAAGAAAATAACAGCCAATATTTTAATGGCAACATCATGTACATGCTTATTTTATTGTACTGAAATGGAGAAATCCAAAATATTTTGATTGATATGAATAGCTGATGTATCACTGAAATAAAACATAATGAAATGGATTGATAACTAGGTCATGTTTTTATTTTGAAAGTCCAATCTTCGGGGATCTACTTTGTCAAAGCTTTGTCTTGATTAATTTTGTCATTACAGACCTTCATAATTGTAATTGTTTTCTTCATCTAATTTGTATCATATGATCATTGTTGAAAGAAAAACTCAGAATGTTCCAACATTGGCCTAAAACCTACAAAACATTAAAATATTTTTTATTTTTTTGCTAATTTGGGCTTTGCTAGAATGAGTATTGTTCTTAATGGTTTGTTTGGCCTTGGGGGATAAATTATCTGAGAAATATTTCTTTGTAGAAATTGAATAGTTTGGGTCACCATTGTATTGAAGAGTTGTTTGTTTGGAGAGATTTATATTCAATTTAAAATGTTCATCTGTCTCTAGAAATACTATGTTTTTTAGTGCCCTTTGAAATGTGTGTATTTTTAGTATTGTTTCAATTATAATAGAATACATGCAAGAGAAATACAAGTAAGACATTTTTCTATAAAAATATAAACATTTAATTACAAACGAGTAATCAAATTTTGAGGATACATGTATATTAGTTATAGAACAAATGTAATATATAGCATGTTTTAAAGCAAATATTATAAATGATAAAAACAAAGTAATATTAAAGCATGCTGAAAGATTAGAATTGTGCAGCAGCCTAACCCTATCACCACTCTACAAATGTACCCAAAAACATTTCACCTCTAAACAACCTTGACATAAAATAACCCCAAATGGGTTGACATGTTAAAAAAGGATTTTAAAAAAAGAATTGTGCACAAAAATAGAAATTTACTTCGAAGCAAGGTTTAAAGGATGTTTAACATCTGCAAAATAAAGACAGACTGCACCTTATGATAGATAATGAAAAGTGGGCAAGATAGCGTCTCTTTCGAGATTTTAAATAAGAAATACTAGTACAAAGCAATGGCAGCTTTTGGCCAGAATGGTTTTGAATTTGTTTCTTTCTAATTTTAATTCGCTTCATGTGAGCTTAATTTAGAAGTTAGCTAGTTATAATTTTGTGAAAGGTATCTCTGCATTTGTTTTAAATTTAGTGTAAATTTCATAATTCAATACTTAATGAAAGTTATATGAAATCTCATTTTTAGTCGATTTGGGCACAGTAAAAAAATTGTCCAAGTGAAAACTGCTACGGCTATCTTGTGTAAACAAATTGAAATTGTCAATCTTTATTTGCATGTAATTTTTTTTAATGAGAATTTTTAAGTTGAAATCATTTTTTCCCTAGTGTTTGCAAAAGTTTACAACAATCCATGGTGTGCACAACCATTCTGTGAAATTTGTACTTGAGATTATTAGTATAAATTTTATCAAAATGGCAGCTTCTGATCTTTTATCCATATTGTTAATGGAAAATCTAACTGGATATAGTTTTTGATTATTTAATAGAAATTTTAAAAAGAATGTCTTTATGGAGGATATTGTTTCTCGTTTTCTTTTTTGTTTATTCTTGTTTTATTTTATAGCAATTATATCAGACTTTTACAGACTATGACATCCGGTTCTATATGTTTGAACTATTAAAGGTAAGTATTCAACATTTCCTCATTAACCAATACAAATGTTATAGGATTATATCATTTTAAAGAGGACAGAATAATGATCTTTTTGGATTAATTAAATGGTATTTGGTCATTTGGATGATTAAGCTCTCCAGTTTGAAAGATACAAAGTTTATTTTTTTAAGTATTGTTTCATTAAGTAAATTGGTTTATATATATATATATATATAAAAATCCCCCAAGTAATTGGCAAATCTCCATTTATATTGATTTTTAAGATACTGCCTTAGGTTGTTGGTAATTTTTGGATTATTTCCATCTGCTTTTGCTCTGTATATATTATCAATAATTTACAAAAGGGAAAGCTGGAAATGGCTAATTGAAAAGTTATACTGTGAAAATTATGCTGTAATTCATATTTTCACCTTTTCCCCCTGTGTCCTGATAATTTCTCTTTTTCCCCCCTCCCCCCCTTTATTTATGCACACACACACACACACACACACACTTGTACAATAGACAAGTTTGGAAAATTCTATATGTATTTTTATTTATTAAATTTAAGGTAATGATTGGTATAAAATTTAAGAATTTGGGTTTTGAATAAATTGAAAATTTTAAGCGTTTGTCTAATTCAGTGTAACTAAATTTTGAATTTTCTTTTTCAGGCTCTAGACTACTGTCATAGTATGGGTATTATGCACAGAGATGTTAAGCCTCACAATGTCATGATAGATCATGAAAACAGGAAGGTAAGCTGGAATTTTTGATTGCGCTTCAGGTGTGCACTAACAAACCAAAATCTCAAAATAGCTGAAGATTAATTCATGCTGTTACAACTGTGAAATATCAACCTGACAAGTCTATGGTAAATTTTATCAAATGCAGGTTGAATATCCCTTATCCGAAATGCCTGGGACCAGAAGTGTTTGGATTTTGAAATATTTGCATATACATAATGAGATTCTCCAATAGCTTGACTTTCTGTGCTATAGATACACATAAACTCTTTCTCTTTTTCTTATTGCTATTACTCATCCTGGGTATCTGCAGCCTTTTTTGACATTTTAACTATCTTTATACAGATAAGGTGACCATAATTTGTTTTGATTTGGACTTGTTTTGTCTTTCACCATTTGTGATGTAAATATAGTTTTGTTTCTAAAGACTTAATCAAAAGATAACCAAGCTTTTACTGTAGTCAGAATGAGTTAAATGCCTTGGAAATCAGCTTTGTTTCTTGTCTTTGAATCATACTAAAGTCAGGTCTAGTGTGAAATTTTCCACTTGTGACATGTCGGCTTTTAAAAAGTTTTGGATTTTGAGACATTTTAGTTTTTGGAGTTTCGGATAAGGGGTACTCAACTGTTACAGTATTTTAACATCTAGTGTATGCTTTTTAATGTGAAGTCATAGTTTATTGGGATTGTTTTATGTATTAAAATTCTCTCCATGCTTTTCAGTTTTTAAATTTTCCTTGTCACATTGGTTATATGAAAGCAGATAATTTAAGATTAATATTTTCATAAAACACAATACTTTTTAAGCTTCATAATTTCAGTCAAATCAAGATATTGCCATGAAACTTCAGATTTAATATTAGTATCCATAAAATAGAAATTACTTTTTATATATCTTATGACTATTGATAAAGTAGATATTTTCTGCATTTTCACTTTCCATTAAAGCTACATGTACCATGTAGCTTAATGATCAACATACTAATCAACAAAAATATTGGTTTTGATCATTTTAATGCCAAGATTCTACATGTGATTGAACTTCAATTTTTTTTGTTTAATTTTAGCTCCGTTTAATTGATTGGGGTTTGGCTGAGTTTTATCATCCAGGAATGGAGTACAATGTAAGAGTGGCTTCACGATATTTTAAAGGTCCTGAGCTTTTGTTGGATTACCAGGTAACCTTTTTATATTTTTCACATGCTTGATACTTTCAATGAATAAAGTTGCTTCTAATTAAGTGAAGAAAATATTCTAATCTATTATTCAGAAAGACTTTATTATATACCTCACACTTGACCTTTTTATACATTTAAAAAAAAAATTCAAATCCTTAATTAAATCAAAGCTTGTAAAATTAAGTGCACTGAATTAACAAATTTGCACATCAAAACCACCTTTTAGCATTAAAACACTGTCATATCAGCTGATGTTCAGACTAGATATCATTTAAGACGTTAAAAGTTAAGATTACTGTGTCAGTGTTTTTTGTTCTGAAGAGTAAGCGTGGGTTTTTTCCACTAATACAGATGTAATATGTTTTGAAGAAAGTTGTCATAAAATAATTCCTACCCTGAGTCTTCAAAGATAATTGGGATTGTCATATTTCTTTTTAGATTTCTTTTCCCCCCTTTCCTTCCCCCCTCTTGTCTGTGTTTTGCAGAGTTGATCCATTTAAAATTTATTTCAAAGGAACAATGTACTTGTTTTATTACAGATGTATGACTATTCTCTGGACATGTGGAGTTTAGGTTGTATGTTTGCCAGTATGATATTCAGAAAAGAGCCTTTCTTTCATGGTCATGATAATTATGATCAGGTAAGAACCCTTTTTTTTTTTTTTTCCCACAGTAATTATTTGGGAGTGCAAGTCAGATTTGCTGATTAGACATCAGCAAATTTTTCAAAAGATGGGAGAAGAACGATAAGATCTGCAGAACTATTTTAGTTAAACATTCAGCAAAGTGTAGTATCTGTTAGTCTCCTATATTATGTCACAGTTGGATGTTTCTAATGTTGGATAATTGAAAAAGCTGATTGGTCGTTATCTGACATTTATATGGGAGTCGGTGTGCCATAAAATACCTTCATTATTGCACTTCATAAAAACTCTTGTCTCTAAACTATTAGTTATAGGCAATTTTTCCTTAGAAAGTGCTGGACTTTTCCTTTTATTTTTTGAAAAGTTTTTGAAAAAATTTTTTATTGTTCCTTTAGAGTTTGAAAGACAAGTAATAATGTTCATGTGGGCCATGTTAGACTTATTGAATCTCTTGAGTTCTCTCTAATACAAGAGGCCTTTTGGCTAAGATCAAAGAGTAGTATCTATTCTTCAAAATCGCTGTGGCCTCTAAGTTCAGAGAACCATGGCCCTTCGGGGGTCCTTGTGGCATGCTTGGGTATCGTCCTGGGAGAAGTTGCGCAGGATATTGAAGCCTTTGGTTAGGATCAAAGTGGAGTATCTGTACCTCGAAACCGCTATCACCTCGAAGTTCAGAGAACCACGGTCCTTGTGGCATGCTTGGGTATCTCCGGATATCTTGGCCAGCTGGTCGGGAGGCGATCACCATTTGCATGCTCGGGATTCGTCCTGAGAAGCTTTTGACCACTGACCAGTTTATCCCGGTCCTCGTGGCATTTGTCTCAGTGACAAGGATTTGGGATTCTCCCCTCTCAAGTCTCTAGTCACAGGGACATGGGATCTCCCCTACTGAATTCGGTACTAAATGACCCACCAAGGGTCGATGTGCCGTTAAACAGTCAATCAATCACAAAAGGAAATATAGGTGTCTGCAGATATATGTAAATGAATGTGAAAAGTTCCACTGATGTGTGTACGATTTGATTGGCCTTTTCTCGATTGTGAGATTACATGACAGTGTTTTACATACTTGATTTTTGGTCAATGCTCGCAACGAGGAATTATCATTTTGTTTCTTTGAGTTGACTCTTTATCTTTCGATTTGCTGATGCAATGGTAAGACTCCTAGCTTCCTGGCCATTTTGACTTTGGGAAAAGCCTAGGGTGATTGGCTGCTATCCGCCCTGTTTCATTGCTGGTCCTGTAATGAAGAGGGAGAATGTTCCCGCTATTTCCTCTTGTATTGTTGATAGCAACCAGTGAGTTATCTTTATTTTTGATAGCAACCAGGGAGTAATTCGTATTTTTCATGAAAATGATCCAATACCGTTTTTGATTGCTAATGGTTATGTAAGATTAAAATTGTCCAGAATTCTTTTTGTCCTCTTAAAGTAAATTGATCATTTGGTATGAAAGAGCAACTACTAAAAATACTTGTACTACAGCTATCCTTTTTTTTTTTTTTTCTATAAAGCCATTATTTTCAATTAAGATCTAATAAAATGAAGCATTTACTCAATCACCTTTGTACATTTTGTTTGTTCTATTTTATTTTATCTAAATATGGTTATTTTTTCTTTAGTTGGTTCGCATAGCCAAGGTTTTAGGAACAGATGACCTCTATGGCTACATAGAGAAATACCAAATAGACTTGGATCCAAGATTTAATGATATTTTAGGAAGGTAAGTCAAATTTCCTTTTTCTCTCCACCTAATTTATTTTTTATTTTTATTTTTTTTTAGTTTGGAAAGAAAGCCATTCTCTGTATAGCTTAATTGACACTGTTAAGTCTTAAATGATGATGGCCTAATGTTGCCTATTGTTTAACTTTGTAAAGTAAATCATGAATTTTAAAAATCCTGTTGCTAGTATTCATGTTTTGATTGAATTTGAAATTTATGAAAAGTTGGCAATCTGGATTATCTCCCTTCTCTGCTATTCTTGTTTAATCTACTATAATATTAACGTAATAGCTGTTAAAAATGACAGGATTATTTAAGTATGGATGAATTCTACAAATATTTTATTATAAATGTATTGCATAATCCTTTGAGAACGATATTCTTTGTAAAAGTGTTTACTCTGACTGTTTTCCATCTGTATACTTTTTTTTACATAGATTTACATTTATATACAAATATGCATAAATTTATCCATATATAAATGATCCCTTCATTTTTAAAATTTTTTTTTTCTATTCAATAATTTTAATTAGTTTGTGATTAAGATTTTACAGCCCCAAATTTCGTTTTTTAACTGGTGATAAAATTAGTCTTACTTTTCAAACAAACTCATCTCTTTCAAGAAGTCTTTTATTTTCTATTCTGTCCCTCTAGCTAGCGAGCTACTGTATATATCATTGTCCCCTTTCCACCAGCACGGTCACCCCCCCCCCAACCTATCTAATGTACATAATCTGGAGCTATCTTAGCTGCTGTATATATCAATGTCCCCTTTCCGTCAGCACGGTCATCCCTAACCTACCTAATACACACAAACTGAAGATACTTTGCTGCTGTATATATATATATATCAATGTCCCCTTTCCACCAGCGTGACAGAACCAGTAAACCAAGTGACATTGGCTTTTATATAATAATATATATTCCACATGTATATTTATTTTTTGTCTGTAACACCTCCAAATCAATTGAATAAACTTTGTTACTAAGGGGACATAACCTACTTAATGATATTATAGAAGAGTTGCATCTCTTGCATATGTCTTTCTATTCACGTACCGTATATGTTGGCACATAAGTTGATGTCAAAACAAGGTGTTAATTCAATTTTAGTCCAATATTCCCCAGATAAGTTGACTCTCCAACATAAGGCAGCATTGTATCAGTGTTGCCAAAAGACTGCCAAAAAGCGCTTAAAAATAGCCAAAAAGACACTAAAAATGGTCAAAAACAGCCAGAAAATGACCAAAAAGTTTTAGGCGCAAACGTGCTAATTTAGCGCTTTTTGCACTGCCAAAACAAGAAACGCCCTGAATCGGCAACACTGCATGTATCCATCAGTGTGTCAAGTTCATAGGGTCTGAACAGACTGATATGATACTTGAAAAGTGTACTCATACTCCATCATAAAACTCAATGTGTATCTATATATTCCATATATGCCGTCATTCATGATGGCCCAGGTACACTAGTATATTTTAAAATTAATAATCTACTTCCTTTCCTTTCTCTATTTCATCAAGGAATCTATCAACCTCCAATTTCTGTTAGAATTTTTTAAAGAATTCTAATCGGTATTCAATTTACCTTCTCCATAAGGTGTTTATTTACAAAATCCTATTTGGTTATACTTTTCTCATAATTTTGGATAGTTATCATTGATTAAAAGTTGGTAGTTTAAGCTTTAGTAGGACATCGTGAACACTGGTATGTTACGATAGTGTTACAAGAAATTTTATATTTTACTTTTTGTTTCATGGTTGAGCTTTTTAAAATTTACTCTCATTCTATTTGTGTGCAATTTGCACTTCAATCCTTTTTACAACACCCAAAAAAGGTAACCCAGTTAAAGTTCAGTGAAGTCTTATTTAATGGTATCAAAATCTTTTTAACTGTTGATATTAAAGCATAAAAGCATGCCTTTCTTTCCAACCTAATGAAAGAATGTAGACAGAAATTAGTGTTCAATATTTACTGCTTTTTTTTTTCTTATTTTTAGGCTAATGCAGAGAGGCCAAGAAGTTCAAGTCTTCATTAGCCTTGAACTGTAACTATTGTTCTAAATTTCATAACTTCATGTCTAGTGAATCTTGAATGCTTAGATAGGGACAATACTTGAGTTTTTAATTAGTATCTTGAAATATTTATTATTCTATCCTACTATAATAATTACCGATATGTTTTTTTTATTTGTTTTCTGTCACGCTGAAGTAAAACGGTTTATATAAAATTAAGTGGAACTGTTGCGATTTGAACCCTGACGCAGACCGTAGCAGCCTGATGACTTGCCAATAAGCCAAGGGTACACTGATGGCATGGTGTTGAAATTTTAAGTATGTCAGTCAATTTGTATACATTGGAGAAAGGGGACAGTACATCAAAGCAGCTAACGGCCTAGCCGGGTAGAATTTGAAAGAAAAATTTTTTAAAGACACGGGTAGTTTACTCATAAAATGTACTTGTGAAATAGCAATTTGTATATTTTACTGCTAAGATGATGCTAGATTCAGAGCAGCTAGGATCTGAATAGTTGATTCTATGTGTTGTATTTACTCAACTCCTCTTTATGTAAAATAGAAGATACGAAAGCAGTCTTTCAAAGGTTCTGTTTAAACTTTATAGGCAAAGAGAATTAGTTTTGTTAAATATGAGATGAGCAAGATTTTTCTTGGTGGGGGGGGGGGTAATTTTATATTTAAGTTTGCAGATTTTCAAAGGAATATTAAGCTAAATGCTAGTGGAAAATTAAAATCTTTTTATATAATTAGAAACTGTCAACATAGGTTTCTTCAGTTTTTAAGTGATTCTGGCTGGCTGGCTAGCTATGTGTGTTGCACATGCACCAATTGAACAAGGACTGAAAATTTAAACATTTACTCCTTATTAGGTCTAGAAAAAAAATTATTTTTTAAAAGATTTTAGAATGTAAGTTTATGCTAAACTGGTGCCTTAGTTAGTGTCCGGCAGTGTTCACGCTTGTTTTTTGTTGAAAAATCAGCCTTTTTAATGATCCAACAATGGGCAGGAGATTTAATTGATCACCCCCAACAGGGCACACTGCCAAAAGACTCTCTCGCCACATGACTGTTTCTATTTAGTGACTAACCAGTCATGTTTAATTTGAATAAAAAAGAGGGTCAAAGATATTGACAGATCAGATTCTCTTAAGTAATATGTATGTCAAAATTTGCAAATTGCTCTGGTGACAAATTGATATATGAGAATTTTTAATCTGATGTTTATTTGTCAAGACTCCAAAATTAATATAGAAAGTGAATACAAACTTTATTTCTGTTTAATTACTTCATATAATTCTGTTAACTTAAAACATTCACTCTTATATAATTATTATTTCAAATGATGCTAATTTAAACAAAATATGAATGTTTAAGCTTTTTCCATCGGATAATTTTTAAATTTAAAGGATGAAGGTAACTAAAAAATAATGCTTATAGGTAATCTATTTTTGGTTAACAAGAATTGTGATTGATTTTATATTTCAATGTTCATTCACATCATCAGAATATTATGTATGGCAGTAACTGTTGTTGCTTATTTATAGTAGTACGTGTATATCTATATATTAGGTTGGTTAAAAAATAATTGCGGTTTTTGTTCAGCTCGTGCGGCACCCATTTGTCAAGCTTTTTTGCTTTTCCAATTTGGTGCAAATGTTGAACTGGTGAATGGTCAACGTTTAGTTCCTCTGCAACCTCTCGAGTTGTTTTGCGTAGGTTGCCTCAATAATGGCCCTCAATTGGATGTTGTTAATCACAGAAGGACATCCACGGCTCTCTTCTCCGTTTCAACATTTTTTGAATCCCTGTTGAGCTGTATGTTTGGTGACGATCTCCTGGCCAAATATTTGGTCGATATTGTGAACAGTTTCCATTGCTTTACATCCCGTTTTGAACTTGTACAACAAAATTACTTGAATGGGGGGGGGGTTCCATCTTTGATTTGACAGCCTCAAATAAACCGGAATAAATAGTGAAAAGAAAATGTTCAGCTTAAATAAATAGTGAAATTCAACCTTTAAAATGGTATATTCCATGAACATATTTAAATAGTTTATTCCAAAATAAACAAAATAACAAAAAAACACTTATTTTTGCACCAACCTAATATAATATAAAAATAAATTGAATAAAATGGAATAAAGAGTACAAAGAGGTGGGGGGGGAGGGTGTAGAATTGCAAAGCACATCAAAAAAGTATAAAGAGATAAGTGGTTAATGAAAAGGCTGCAAGGACACCATCTGGTTACCTTTTTGACCTTAGATTCCCGGAGGACAAAAACTTTGATATATCCACAAGAGATATAACATTTCAACTAATTAGAAGACTGGGTTGTGAAGTGAAGAGGATTTTTAAAAATTTCTATCGATTACTTGTTTTTTAGGCCTGGTTGGAATGAAAAAGGAAGAAAAGTTTGTGTATGTGTATGTGATTGATTCTTCTTACCTCCAATTAATAATGTGGAAATGGTATTAATAGTGGGCTTTTAATGATAA
>VCCN01000387.1:6824859-6838542 GCA_006491835.1 Architeuthis dux
TGTGTATATATGTATATATATATATGTATATGTATATATATAATTTTTCCCCCTTTTACATTTTTTATTTTCCTGTCTTCTTTACTTACAAAATGGAGAAAATCTTTATTGCTATCACCACCACTACTACTACTACTGTTAACTACTATAAAAGAAAGGACACAACTTGGAAGTGTCGCTTGTTTTAAGTCCATTACTGTGTCTGTCGTCTTGTGTTGGATACAGAGAATAACCCAACTGATGACTGATTATTCACTCTTCTTCAGCTGCTGCTGCTACCAGTTTAGACACGACTGACCAACCGACTGGCTGTCTATCTGTCCATCTATCTGTACCCTAGCCTCACTTCAAGAGTCAATTCGGGAAGAAAGCAGCTGTACACTGGTGGCTCTGCCTGCCTGCCTGCCTGCCTTTGTTATGTTTGATATGTTGTATCTAAAATAAGATCATACTATGTTTCTGTCACTGAACTGTATGCTATTCTTGTAGTGAAAACCTAGGTTGTTACCATTCGCAGATTTGAGGGCTGAACGGAAGTTTTTGGTCTTTTTTTTTTTTCCCTACACCCAACACTATTGTCAAGGAAACGAGGGTGTATATTATTAAGAAAAATAATTACTGGGGAGAATTGCCTTTTTATGCGATGTTCTTTTTGAAATAAACTCAAGATTAGGTTGTCATCACATATTTCTAGATGTTGATCAAGTAATTCTGCTGTTTTTTTGCTTTCAAAGAACCACTTTTCCTTTCCATCTCGTATATACCATTTGATAAACAGTATTAGTGAATACTTTTTTTCTTGGTTCATTTATTTCTTTGATTATTTAATCTGTAGAGTTGGTTGAGAAGAGGATACCATCTGGATTTATCACATGACTGTCCTCACTTTGCAAAAAAGATGCTGATAAAGATATTTGAAGAAAGTTCAATGCACCAGGTTTCTTTGTTTCTAATTTTCAACTTTGTCTCTTTTTTTATTTTCCTCATCTTTTTTTAAACTCTTAAATTCATGAACCGCTCCTATTGACAGTGGAACTCTTCTGTGAATATGATAAAAAATAATGGAGCTCTTCTATGAATAAAATTTTTAAAAAACTTTACATCAAAATCAAAGGAGGTAACTCTAATCAGTAGTTTTTTCCCTTGAAATTTAATTTTTTTATATGAATTTAAGAGTTGAATAATTTTTCATGAAAGCTTGATAGTTTGTTATTCATTTATAGTTATGTCTTTTACTTCTTCTCCTTCTCTCTTTCTCATATATATATATATATATATATATATGTAAGTCTTTTCTCAAGTCATTGGCTCTAATTTTCAAATCACTTTTGTTGTTTCAATTTGCATTTTCAGACTTTTTTAACTCTCTTAAAATCATAAACTGCTTGTAATTGACAATGGAACTCTTCAATGAATAGATAAAAAAAATAGTGGAACTCTCCTGTGAATTGAACAATTTTTAAAAATTCACTAAATGGTCAGAGGCAGATAATTCTAATTAGAAGTTATTTTCTTTGTATGAATTTAAGAATTAATACTCCAACAACACAAGTTTTTTCTTTAATCTTTGGTATATTTCTCCCTGGTTTTTCACACTTCTAGTTGAATCTTCTACCGAAGCCTGTAGTTCCCTAACTCTATGACAGTTGAGGACAGCTTTTGTTAGGCTTTGTGTGATAGTCTCTACTTCTAACTTATTCTTTCTCCTCCAGTACCTGACAGTGTATTACTCATGAAATTCTTTGAATTTTAGCTGTCATTGTTTTAATATTACTCTAACTGACCCTCTTATGTATTAATGTTATTAATTGGTAATTCTGCAGTCTTCACTTGGTCAACCAGCCAGTCAATCAATCGGCCAGCCAATTAGTTATAACTGGCTGGCTGTGTGCGTGTGTGTGTAAGGTCAGCTAAGATGATAAATAAAATACTCATTTACACTTGCATATGTTTTGTTGGCTTCCGTACTTACTAGTCCAATTTTGATCTGCCCGTATTTGTTTTTTTCTTTCTCTCTCTGCTGAACAACCTGGTCCACAATACTATCACCGTCTTTCTAAGTTTTCATCCTGCATCAAGTTGTCTCTTTGTCCTCCAAATCATTTCACTAATAATGAAAGATTTCTAAAAAATCTAGTGATTTTTTTTTTTTGCCCCCTTGTTTCAAACCCAAGTCTCTATCATTTGAGACTTTCCTAGAGTTTTTTTTTGTTTTTTTTTAAATCTTGGGTAATAAAATGCAAAATTGGCTGCAGTTTCTGACATTTTCAGCATCTTCACTTTCTGTCTGTGCTTGTTTTGTAAATCTTGTTAATCAGACGAGGAAACTTAAACAATAAGAACTTTTCTTTCTGCCTCCTATATATAATCTCTATTATCTGTCATGACCGATTCAACCATGAGTTTTATATTTCTTGATTTCTGCATCGGATATACATATTTTGGTTTGAAGAAAGTAAGAATACATTCAAGTTAGACAACAAAAACATTGATTTCAAATATGTTTATTGCTTGCTCAGTAATCAGTTGATGAATTAAAAGCGTCCGTCTCTTAATGGAGTATACGACTGGTGACAAACTCCTGGTTTCCGTTGCCTGCATCAGCTTAGTGATCCTTGCAAGTCACAAGTATGGTCGAGACCAGGACTTTATTCCTACAAGTTTTTATGACAACCGCCTTGGCAGGATACAAGTCCACCAAAGTGATACTTCCACCCTAATCACACAGCTTAGAATGTACTCAATTAGCTGCTGAGTGCACAGGGTAATTTGTCCTAATGAAGAGTTTTCCACACTCTTCGTTCATAATGGGAATCGAAGCTGGGACCTTCTGCGTGTGAGGCAGACGTGCTAACCATTACATTATCCGAGTGGATTCCGAGTTTATATCAAATGACCATTATGAAAAGTTGCCAAAACTACAAAATTTCTTAATTATGTTTAAACTTAATCCGCAGCAAAATAATATTATTTGACCATTTTGTTTCTGTTCCTAAATGAATTCAATTCTTCCCTTCATTTAGCTTTTGACAAAAGAAACTTCTATTTCTGTCACTGGCCTTATCTTGAATTTTAGATGTGCGAGCATCTCTAGTATCAATGACAGGCTGACACCAAAACACTCCCACCATCTCTTGCCCCCCCCCCTTATATTTCTGAAAGTGCAAGGAAGAGAACTTGCGCTTCTAGGGTCTGACTTTCATGTTTGTTTTTTGTTTTTTTACTTTTCACATTTGCTGCAGTAGGATGTAATGCTCCACGTAGGGTACTTTCAAAGTTGTAACTGATTGCATTTGGGGTTGCCAGATTGTGCTACAAGGGGAAATAATCCAAACTTATCTCCGAGACTTACCCAACACAGGCATCGGAATACTGTCAAATTTGGAGTCTGATTGCATTTATTATTTAACAGATTTTCAAACCCATATCCTCAAAAAAGTAACCCACTAATGAATTTGCTGCTGGTGAATGACCATTTAGTCTTTTAGAAACTCTTCATTTTATTGGCTGTTACTTTTGGTGTAGATATTCTATGGTTAACATTCTCCTCTAACACTGTCGTTATCATGGAACCACAATTGTCAGTATTTCCAACTTGAATGATTTGCTTTTGATGGGGAAAATGGTGTAGGGCGGGTTTGCCAGATTTGGCCAGATGGGGATAGATAATCCAAGCTTTATCTCCGAGATTTACCCAAAACAGGCATTTGAATAGCATCGAATTTGGAAATTGAGCGAGTCTGGGGGCAGAGGTTCAATACCAGCCTCTTGGGTGATTCTGGAGGCAGAGGTTCAATACCAGCCTCTTGAGCGAGTCTGGAGACAGGTTCAATACCAGCCTCTTGGGGCAGGTGTGAGACATTCAATACCAGCCTCTTGGGGCAGGTGTGAGGGTGTGTCTGGAGGCAGAGGTTCAATACCAGCCTCTTGAGGTAGGCCTGCCCCAAGCGGCTGGTATTGAACCTCTGCTTCCTGACTCTCTCAATTTCCGAATTGAACACTATTCCAATTCCTGTGTTTAGTAGGTCTCTATGATAAATCTTGGATTATCTCCTCTTCTGGCAACCCTGGTGTAGTGTATTGCATGCATGTATTGCATGCATGTATTGTTCATCTTCCAGTAGTTTCAAAATTGCCAATTCTCTTGCTCCCCCCCCCTCTCTATGCTTCTGATGGATGATATGCTCACTCTGGCTCATTGAATAGTAACTTAAAGTTGGTATCAAACGCTCCAGTGTTGCTTCCAAAACCTAGAGTTTTGAAACTTTGTTTCATAGAGATTTTCATGCAGATTTTTCTAATTTACTGATTATATATATACCTCCATTTTTATGTTGTCTACAGTCACTGAATGGTCAACTTTAGTGATATGGCATACTTACTCAGTTGAATATATATATATACACTACAAAGTATTTTTATCTGAAGATCTAGGCCATATGTGAAAATGTACACATGTATTTGTAAATTGCTATATATACATGTATTGTAGATCCTGATAGTGTGAAATGTTGGTTTATGAATGAAAGAAATGTTGATGATTTAACCTCTAAAATGCAACATGTTACGTTCTACGGTTAAAATGGCTCTAAAAGAAACAAAAAAAATGTGATATCTCGCATTGAAATGTTCCTTGAAGTTAAAAAATACACTGATTTCTCTAGTTGTCAACTTGCTCAAGTTTACTAAATTTACCTATATACATATATTTAGAGTTTATTTTTCAATCTAGACATTCAGATATACAATATGTAATTTAAAAAAAAACAACATATTGCCAATAAGCCTATTAATTTTGTTATTGAATCTAAGGCTAGTTTGAAAACTTAAAACCTAAGTGCTCTTCATATGTTAAAATCTTTATTCATAGACCTTTTTCTATTTTTCCCCTTCCCTTACCCCCATGTATTGCTGCTTGTTTTCTGGAGCCCCCATCCTATTTGTTACCCACTTCTCCGGAAAGGCTTGTTATCTTCACACAATAGGCTACACACTTCAACTATCTCTTGGAAATGTGAACATTCTATTGAGGTGAGCAATGACTTTTTTTAACTCTTAGATTCATAGACCAATTGTAATCACTGTGGAACTCTTCAATGAGTAGGATAAAATAGAATGGAACTCTTTTGTGAATTGAATTAAAGAAAAAGAAAAATTACCAAAAAGTGCAAGGGGGGTAACCCCTTGAATTATTTTTTGAATTCCCTAGAATGAATTTAAGAGTTAAAATATATAAATCATCTTTCTGTTGTGGGAGGATGAATTTACTTCTCAGCTTGTCATTTTCCATACCTTGAAGTACTTGAGGTGTTGTGTTATGGTCTGAACATTCCTTTTATTTATAATTCTTTTTCTATACAAATTCATATTGTAGCAACTATTCTATTCTTACATCTGGATTATTAGCTTATTAACCTCATCATTCCTGCCCACCCAACACATTATTCTGGATTCTCTATACTGTCTGTGAATGGATTCAATAGAATTACTGATATTCATATGATAGAGAAATATTGGAACAATTTTGTTTCTCTAATATTCTATTTTATTCAAACATTTCTTGCTATCAGATACACACAATTTATAAGAAATCAGGATCAAATGTAGAATCTAGATCCCAAAATTGATTCAAGTAAAAAATGCAAATTTTACACCATAATCAAAATTTAATTGAATTTAATCAAAACAAGGATGAAACGTAGAATTCAGACCCCTTCATCTGCATAAAAGAATATTGTGAAGAAATAGTTACATTTCATCCTTGTTTTGATCTGAAAATTTGCACTTTTGACGTGAATCAATTTTGGGGTCCAGATTCTAAACATTTGATCCAGTAATCAACTAACTGTGAAACCTCCCAAACAGTTAGGGGTTATCTTGGGTTTGACTTAGTGATAATGAAGTTGGATTTTTAATCTTTTTCATTGATTGAGCAAATATTTGAAAAACAGAAACTTTTTTTAAAAAGCAGTTGTTATATTTCACCATTGATTTCACCCTTCTGGTGTGTTGTGAATGCTTTTAGCAACCCTAATTGTTATTCTCATCTGTCCACATCCTATTCTGGCTGGCTTGTCAGTGAAATTCTGACTTTTTTAAGGAAAAAGAAATTAAGGAGAAAAAAAGGTTTGTTTTGGGTTTAAACAAGTGAGTTTTGCAGTTGTCTCCAAAGGTAACTTTTTTGTCTCTGTTTTCTTGTTTTAAAAAATCATATTTTCTTCATCTATGTCCAGTTATTACTTTCATTTATTATTCATCCATTTTCACTGACCATCTTGCTTCCCTTTTGAGTCAGTTTATAAAATAACTTCTGAACAGCTACATGAACAATTAGTCTACCCAAAGCACTGCTGCCTCTAGTCTTGAATACATTTATTGATGATGAATAAATATATTCAGAAAAACTCCATTTTCCTTTCTTTCTGCTCATTGGTCAACATTTTATTCTCTTTGGTTCTATTATTCCAGTTTTGTAACCTTTTTAACTCTAAATTTTGTTTATCAAATGGAGTTATCGGTTTTTCTTTTCTTGTTTCTCTTCTATCTGTGTTGCTGTAAAGAAAAAAAAGTATACATGTATATATCTATCTTTATCTATCTATCTATAATAATAATCTGCACCAATTAAAATCAACTTCACAACAATTGGTAGGCACAATGGCGACTATGATGAACATCTAAGTTTATACACTTTTGGGTTTGGAAATACCTTTTTGAATTTTTTTTTTCTGTTGATCCAGATGAATTTACATGTGAAATATTATGGCACAAAGATTATTCTTTTATAACTTACAATAACTGTCTGCACGTGGCCAGTGGAGGATATCAATCATTAAAAGAGAGAAAAAAATCAAGAACTTATGTAGGGGGGGGGGGGGTGAAGACTGACGAAATAACTTCTCCCAGGCCCCGAAGATGTTGGGACTGACGGCCCAAGTATTTTATCTTTTAAGTTGTGTAGGGGAGACAACTCTGGCTATCTAGATGCATTGCTTTCATGTCTGCAACAGACGCTGCCAATTAACTCAGTCTGTCTGTCGTCTGTCAAATAATGGTGGCGGCATAATTCCACTAAAATCCTTCTCTTCAGATTGAAGTATTGCCATGAATTCTAGTTTGGTGAATTTTGAAAATAAATGTCTTTAAGCAACTTATAAGTGAATAAAACAATCGAACAGTTTCTTCATTACTTTTCTGCCTAATCTCCATAGCTTTACTGATTTTCATTTCTTTGCTTTTTCCCCAGTTTGTGTTGTGCATTACTTTCAGTTACTACCAAAGACTGTTCATCACTTCTTAGCATTTCTCTTAACTCACTCTTTCTTTAGCTAACAACTGATAAAATCATGGCTCAGATGGTAAGTTCACTCATGAGCAGGGGTGTATAAAGTTGACTATCCCCCCCTGGGGAGGTGGGGCAGAATCAAAGGCAAAATTAAAAAGGGGAAGAAAATCTAAAGAAAAAGGGAGGAGGTGTAGAGAACTTAGGGAAGTAGAAATGGATTGCCTAAGTTTAGGAGTGAACCTCTAGGTTTAAACTAGCTACATTGTTAAATAGCTGTTACTGTATGAGTATATCAAAGCTCGTATTAAGGGTGCCAAATGTATATTTCGACAAGACTTTGTGGGGAAGAAAAAATATTTGAGTGGGTGGGAGAATCAAAGTTGGGTCAATTATATACACCCCTGCTCACAAGGCCGCTGCTTTCTTTTGTTGAGTTTGATTTTGTCCATCACACATCTTTCTAGTTAGTCCACTGTAAATAGAACTTCATATTTCTTAACTTTTTGTCATAAGACAACTGAAAATTTAAGTTAAAATTGTTGTTGCAATAAACTGGCTTTAGTGTTAACTGTTTCAACTGATATATTAAGTATTAAATTTGACAATGTTTATAATGGTTGTAATATTTGTCTCCTGCAATGCAAGAAAGCTAAATATTTATCAGAAATACTACAAGTCTTTTATTTTTATATAAACTAGATACTAATTGCTTCATCTAATGTATACAATTGTAAAGATTGACTTTCTCTGCTGATTTTAGAATCAAGTTTTTTTAACTCTTAAATTCATAAACCGCTTGTGATTGACTGGAACTCTTCTGTGAATTAAATAATTATAAAAAAAATTCACCAAATAGTTAAAGGGAGTTAATTTTAATCTGAAGTTATTTCCCTTGAAATTGACACTTTTCTTTATGTGAATTTAAGAGTTAATAGATTAATATCAATTCTTTACAAACAGAAAATAAAATACATTTCTCTATTTGGTCTTCACTTTATAAGCCCTTTTGCATTTCATTTTTTTCCCCCATTTAATTTACAGTTAAAACTGCAATAATAAAAGAAATTACCTACTTTTGGTTTTCTTTATAGGGCTATAGCAGTTTTATTTACATGAATTTTTTACTTTTTGTAAGTGAATTAACTTATTAATATAGTTCTTTTTTATAAATTCTGTAAGCTCACTATCACCTTATTTTCCATTGTTTTGCAAGATTGTTTGTGTGTGTTTATAAGACCATCTTTAAATAATCTTTCTTAATTACTGTATATTTTGGCAGATAAGGTGACATTAAGATGAGACCCCAATTTCAGGCTGAATTTCATGGTTTTGGCTCTGTGTTTAATCACTGTTTTTGTATCTAGCCTATAGGACGACCCCATTTTTGGGGGTGTTTTTTGGATGCTTCAAGGGTCAAAATATATGGTACATTTAAAATCTATAAATTTGTTAAATCTTCAAGTGATATAGGACGAGGATTAAGGATGTATTAACTCATTAATTCACTGAAATTGTTATCAATTGGATACATTGGTAATAATAGGATTGGCATAAATTATAATTGGTATTACTTCCTTCTGAATTTTAGTTGAATGTTGTGAGGCAATGTATTTGTTTTCAATTCAAAACATGAATGGATTACAAATTGAATAAACAAACCTATCAACAATGATTGAAAAAACTTGGCATCTTATGTTATCAATTTGAACTTTTGGGTTGGGATAACTCTTGTTAGCCTTAAAATCAACTAAGGATTATCTCCCTTTTTTTCAACAACAATAGTAAAACACTCGCCCATTCGATGTTACAAACGGCACAACTAAAACAAATTTATACAAAGCAATAGCAATTTTTTTTTTCAAGGGGGAGATAATCATTCATTATAAGGCTCTCAGAAGTTATCTCCATTATATGTTCGGATTCTAGGAATCTACCAGCTTTTGTAATGGCATGTAATCACCAGAATTTACATATTTCCACTAAGAACCTTTTGACATTTTTAGCTGTTATGTATTTTTCTGGGTTTTTTTATATTTTAAAATAGCTTTTAAGAAGTTATTCCAATCCAAAGATGAGTACAGACCTAAAAAAAAAATAGTTTATTTTGGGAACCTTCTGACATGAAAAGGTATCTTACATTTAAAGGCATTATTTAAAGGCATTATGACAGTATCTATCACTTCCACTTGCTTTTTTTTAATGTTATCTACGACACTGGCATTAGTAATCTGGGTAAAGGATATATTTAGCTAGAGCAGTGTTTCCCAACATTTTTGGGACTACTGCCCTCTTTTAGAGCATAATTTCATCAGCACCCCCTGTAAAACCAGTAAAAAATGATACATTGAAAATTACATTTTAGTAACATTTTTTAATACTTGAAATTCAAACAGCTCTATTGTAAAATCAGCCTTTCAGACATTTGACTTCATTCTTAGGAGATATCAATTTATATTCTCTGTTCCTTGCCTTCCTCACTATCCTTTGTCTTCCAATGCCTCCCAGTGCCCCCTTGAGTCTTCCAGTGCCCTCATGAGTCACTGAGCTAGAGCTCCTAATGTTCAGGTTTTTAAATTAGACATTTTTTATGAATTACAATTTCGTTTTGTCTATTTAGCTCTAGAGATTGTTTTAAATTGACTTTGTATAGAATGCATCTTGCCATCTGCTAGCAGCCTTGTTGTTCTTCGGATGATTGAACTCCTTCTTGTTGTTAACTCAATGTTTCGGCCTTCCTCAGGTGTGATATACGAATATGATGGGGTAAACAAAAGTTATGTTTAAAGGGGATAACCCTTATAGCACAGGACCCGGGTGTTTCTGTGTCTGTTGAGAATTGGAAGTTTAACCCATCATACTCGGATTTTAATTTCAAAGGAGGTAACCCATATAACGTAGGATTCGGGTGTTTCTTTGTCCTTGTTTTGTCGGGATTAGGCCTGTTGAGCAGCAGAAGCCACATCGAGTTGAACTCTGCACTGGAGGCCGAAATGTGTTAACAACAGTTCAATTGTCTGAAGAACTATTTGAATGTTAATGACCCTTCTCAAAACTATAGAAAATATCTTCAGATATATTTTGGGTAATGTTTGTTTATAACCGAATGGAAAAAAAGACCTTTGACAAATCCTTTCAATTCTGCTGATAATAAATACATCGACAAGTGACTAGAACAGTGGTGCTCAAACTTTTTTTCCCCAACGTACCAGTTCATCTTGTCCGGTAGTGTTGGCGTACCCCTTGTTAAGAATACAATGTAAAATGTATGAATACCATAGAACAGACAATAGACATTTAATATTTGTTAGTAATTTCATTTAATTTAATGTTACATTTTTAATGAGATGGATGAGCACAGTTTCAGAGAGACACATCCGAATATCACTCTCAATTGACAGTCATGCATAAAATTTGTTTTTGGTTAATACACATTGTTGAAAACCTTGTTCATAACTAACCTCAGTTGCATTTATACTGCTGTGATTACTCAAAAATTCCAGTGTTTTTACCAACCTCACGTACTTGTGTACCCAGTTTGAAAACCACTGGATTAGGGTAATGTACAAATATTTAGTGTTTGTCTTGTATTTAGAAGACCTATAAACAGAGCTGCTGATATAATTTCAAACTTTGAACCAGAAAAAAATATATATACCCAGTCAGATGGCCTTTAATTTTAGATTTGTCTTATTGTTGGTATAGTGATCTGTAGAAATAGGTAATTAGCTAAATTAATTAGGGCACAAAGCCATAATGAAGTACCTGTGAGGATAGTGATCTGTAGGTAAATCTACTTCTGGCTGAAAAAAAAAGTATATAATATTCCATTTATAAGCAAAAAGCATGATTTTTGTAAATATTTTAATATTTCATCTTATTCAATTTTTATGCAAGAGTTACTTCCCTTAGAAGCCTATTTCGTTATTTGTAAGAGAAAAATGATTGTACACAATAATATTTGAATTCTGTAACAATTCCTCTATTGAATTAGCTTCCCACCTCTTTATATCCTAAGCATTTATGTAAATGCAAAATTACTTAAATATTGCATTCATTTTTTCACGGTGACAGTAAACTAGTGAAATATGTAATTTCTTTCTATCTTCTCTTTCTTTCCTCCCACTTTCTCTCTAACCTTTTTTCACATTTTATTCTCTTCTCTCTTTTTGTTATTTTTCTTTGTTGCCTCAATATTTAAAAGAAATTTCTCATCTTTCGTCTATTTAAACCAATTAAAAAAAATTTGTCAAAATCCAGTCAAAGTTGGAGGCTTGAGTTGACTTTGTTTTTCCACCGTATGAACAAGAACAATCCTCACCTAATTTAGGGGCGGTAACTCTAAACTGATTGAATTTCCAATATTAAAATATTGGAAATGTACTAGAGTGAAGAGTTACCTCCCCTAAATCTTTGTGTTCAATAATAAAATCGGCAAAGAAGGACGACTTAACCGTCAGAATTTTTTTTATTTTCATACTAAGCTGGCATAGCAATGACTGTTTGAGTTTTAGTAAAAAAAACAATTATTTTATTTGATTTTGTTTATTAAATCAAGTATTGTAGACCATTTTTATTAATTTTTGACTGCTATTTACCCTCATCTTAATTTTTAGTATTTTTAAAAAAAATCACAATGTGTAAAATAGTTTACAATAAGACAATAACACTGCCGTGCCGGCCTTACTGAAAATTGTGATTAAACAAACTAAAAATTAGGATGAATGTAAATAGTAGTCAAAAATTAATAAAAATGGTTTACAATACTTGATTTAATAGAAAAATAAAATAAAATAATTGTTTTTTTGCTAAAAATCAAACAGTCATTGCTGTGTCAGCTGAGTACGAAAGTAAAAAAAAATGTTAGCTTCTTTAGCGGTGATCAGTCAAATCAGTCCTTATGATGTGATCCATTTTTGACAGTTAAGTCATCCTACTTTGCCATAAAATCTTATATGAAAATACAGTGTAGTTTATTTTCTCTAATCATTAAAATCAATGAAATATTCATAAATTATGTCATCCAATTTTGAATCTATTAGCACTCCCTACTCCTCATGTCATCTAAAGTCACTTTTTTACTTCTGCCCTTCCCCCCTTAACTGAATGATGTAACTTATTAACAACCCCTTATGTCTGGTATTGACAAACAAAGGTTCTTAGTCGTTTATGAACACATAATCTTTGGAATATATACAATACAAAAGTTGCAGTAATCATTTTCAGTCGGAATAGAAGTAGGGATGGTGTTTGACCCTGCAGCAGCCAGACTTATTGTTTTTTTCTTAGTTCTGCTACTAAACATCGGTTATACAGAGTGTCCCATAAGTAACACCCAATTTGTCCAAAAATTAACGCCAGTTCTAAGGGAAGCATAATTTAATAGTTGCTTCCCTTAGAACTGGCATTAATTTTGGGACAAATCGGGAGTTACTTCTGTTATACCCTATGTTGATTCAAATTATTAGCCTTGATAATGCTTAGTCCAGCACACAAACTTACCAAAAATAAAAAATGTATTGTAACACCAGTTGATCAGCAGAGGTTAGATATAGCTATTCATTTAAATAAACATATCTTTCTTAAAAACAACCAGTGTTGTTGGTATATGTATTCCAAATTTATTAGAACGATTAATTTAGAAATATGAATTTATGCATTTGACATCATGAACTAATGCGTCAGTTAGAAACTGGTAGGTCTTTATTGAATGTATCATAAGTTGTAAAAATGACGTAAATCTGTCAAAAGTGAAAAATTCAACAATTAAGTCGCAAAAGAATCACATTTGGAAAAGTTCCTTGTAACTTTCAGTCCTGTAAAAAAATGGGTGTTATCTTTGTGTTTGAAAGAGTGTATTCCTTAAAAATCAGGTGTTCTCTTGCTGTAATTTCTCTGCAGTAAGCCTCAAAAGTTTCAATATTTTGCAATTTTGTCAAGAAGAATTGAGTTTTTCTAAGGATTGCGGCTGCAATTTTGAAAGTTTTAGGTGAAAAGGGCATCACCGAATTATTTTTTTAACAAATATATGTATTCAGGATATGAAATAAACAGTTAGTTTTATGTTGGGGTGATGGCTTTTTCAATTTTATAGGGTGTTGAAAAGGCCATTTTTTGTAAGTGTTCAATTTGCCGCAAGTCCGCAAACGAATAAATAATCATAATTAGTGAACTAATAGGAGTAGAGAGGCAAATGAGGTATCAAAATGTTCAGAATAACAAGACCTATAAGGGGAAACATGCAGCAGATGTACAAGATCTTTCTGTAAAAACCCATTGGAGTACCTACTTTATTGTCCACTAGCTGAGGTACCCGGCGTTGCCCGAGAAAAAGAAATCTAAATCTAACAACACTGAAAACCAAATTACATTTTATAGATGTTTCATGAAATCAGGGGGGG
>VCCN01000387.1:6844952-6864700 GCA_006491835.1 Architeuthis dux
ATTTTTAGTCGATACTAAGTAGTAAAATGTGTTATTAATGATGTGAAATGACCTTTAGGGTCATATGATTCATAGTTGGTTGAATATAAGGTCATTTTTGGAATCTTCGGTGTCAAATTAGTAGGTTTGATTGATTGTTTTGTTTAACGGCACATCAACCCTTGGTGGGTCGTTTAGTGCCGAATTCAATAGGGGGGGGGAGATCCCATGTCTAGAGACTTGAGGGGGGAGAATCCCAAAACCCTATCACTGAGACAAATGCCACGAGGACCGGGATAAGCTGGTCAGTGGTCAAAAGCTTCTCAGGATGAATCCCGAGCATGCTAATGGTGATCGCCTCCTGACCAAGATATCCTGTGCAACTTCTCCCAGATATATCTGGAGATACCAGAGCATGCCACAAGGTTCTCTGAACTTCAAGGCCATGCAGAGGCGTGGAGATCCCATGTCCCCATGACTAGAGACCTGAGGGGGGAGAATCCCAAATCCCTGTCACTGAGACAAATGCCACAGGAACCGGGATGGGTCAAAAGCTCCTAAGGATGTATCCCAGGCTGTGGTTCTCTGAACTTTGAGGCCATGGTAGTTTTCGAAGAACAGATACTACACTACACAGATACTCTTTTATTCACCTCCCCACGACGGCAAATTTGAGATGAAGTCTTTTTTAAGGTGGGGTCCTGCATGCGAATGTGCAGGCAGTAGGGGGTGGGGAAAGGGTGGGGGATTCCAAAAGCTTCTCAGGACAAATTCTGAGCGTGCTAATGGTGATCGCCTCCCGACCAGCTAGCCAAGATATCCAGGATGATACCCGAGCATGCCACAAGGACCCCGAAGGGCCGTGTTTCTTTGAACTTCAAGACCATGGCGGTTTCGAAGAACAGATAATCCACTTTGATCTAGTCGCTGCCTCAGACGCAGCTAAGATATCCTGTGCAACTTCTCCCAGGACGATACCCGAGCATGCCACAAGGACACCCAAAGGGCCGCGTTTTTCTGAACTTTGAGGCCATGGCGGTTTCGAAGAACAGATACTACACTTTGATCTTAGACAAAAGGCTGTCTATTTATTCGCCCCCCACAGCGTCAAAATTTGACATAAAGTCATTTTTAAAGTGGGGTCCTGCATGTGAACGTGCAGGCAGAGGCTAGTGGGGAATCCAAAAGCTTCTCAGGATGAATTCCGAGCGTGCTAATGGTGATCGCTTCCCAACCAGCTGACCAAGATATCCTGCGCAACTTCTCCCAGGACGATACCCGAGCATGCCATGATAGGGCCGCGTTTCTTCAAACTTCGAGACCATGGCGGTTTCGAAGAACAGATACTCTACTTTGATCTTAGCCAAAAGGTTGAGACCCTCGAATTAGTAGGTAGACACATTTATTTTGTATTTTTAGTATTCAATTCAAATTTGTAAATAATTTTGTTTCCCTTTTCAAAGACACATAATTCTCATGGCGGCTATCTTCGAAAATGGTTACCACGGCCATAATATAATACATTTTTGTTGGGTCCATTAAAAATATTAATCTTATCTATTTAAGCTATCATCCCTGAAAGTTTGGTAATTTTGTCTAGCATATAATGTCCCCCCCCCCCCGTTTTTTTGCCCTACGGGAATGGACTATACCACTCTACTGCTAAAAAAGAATCTTCTGATATTCAATCGACTTCTACTGTATATGTGTGGCCTCACAGTCCCTTGTACCCCCTTCTAGTAAAAAATACATCAGGGTTTACTACTTCTAAACCATGCATAATCTGAAACATCTCTCCTATTTTCTAACTTTTAGTCTATCCTCATAACTCATACTTTTTAATTTTGGTACTTGGTTGCTTGTTTTTGGACTTTTGAAAAGATGAAAAGACTAAAAAGAAACCTTTAAAAAGGTTAAGTACAAACACTGGACAAAAAGATGCTAAAAGTAAGTAGTGCCCTTACGATGGCTACGGCTTCAGGCACCTCCCCCACATATTACATTACTACTTAACTCGGCTTATTTGGCATATGTGAAATAGACTTAGAGGCATACCAAAGACTTTAAAATGGTACTCAAAGTCTCTCCACTCAGCACAAGGACTAAGATTGAGGAACCTCTCCCCGAGGTTAAGAGGTTACGGCCAAGTCACATTGGATACATCAGTCCTCGTAAGATCACCGAGCCTGGTCAGTAATTAGATAGGTGACTGTAACGTTCTGGTTGTGTTTAGTGCCACTGTTCGCTTTGTTAGTCTTTCTATTCTAGCTGTGTGAGATTAGAATGTGTTTGATTCATAACCGTGTTTAAGCGTGTTAAGAAAAGAAGACGGAACAAGATAATACGTGTGATAGGGTTGTTCGCCTTGTAAGAAGTGAGCCTTCCCCATTCCCACCTCCGGTCCGCATTTTCTGGGACCGGAAATGGAATGGGGGCATGTCTATTGATTTAACATCTACATACATTACTTATTGATTTAACATATATATAAACATTACAGTGACCATTGGGGAATACCAGGTGCTGTCAGCAGAACGAAGCTTCGACTGGCCTGGCAAGCCTGAAGTGGGTATTACTCACAATTGCCTGTGTGTACCTAACCCTGCGAAACCCTCAATGATCAATATATTGTATAATTATACTTTTTGGAGTATAACATTTTCAGCTATACAATTATCTGGAAATGAAATTTAGCTAATTCTAACCATTTTTAAAGCCAGTCATCAGAACAGATATTAACACAATAATGGAAATAAAAGCTATTAATTTGTTTTTACCTTTATTTTATTGTAATTTAGTGATTTTCAAAGTTCAGTCATTGAAAAATCTAGCCAATTTGAACCATTTTTAAAGCCAGTCTTATGTTACCGTCAAACCAAAGATTACACGGTTTTATTTTTGGAGTGTTTTTCGAAGAAACATAAAAACCCAATGACGCAATGGAAAATGTTGCTACACCCAAGATAGATAATATCCGTGTTGTTGTTTATAGTCAACTGAATTTGTTTTTCTTTAACAATAACCAGAAACCCTTTGTTTAAAAACAAAAATCATTATCGTCATTTTTATTTTATTAATTTCAATTTTCCACTCCAGTCTGGCAGTAACTATTTTAACCGACTAATCAACACGAACACGAGGTAAGTGAGTATAAAATGTATCCATCCATATCTACCTGATCGGTAGAAGGAAACGTAATCCCCACTTTCAATGATATTATAAGTGAGGTCGTTGGATTTATGTAATCGACTGGATTATTGTTAGAGTACACGTTTATTTGGTAGGTTTTTTTCCCAGGTATTGAGAAAATCATCCACGGTTGCCACACGGGTTTTAGCAAATGTACCAAAAGGTTAGGCCAACCTAAACGTACCAAATCGTCGATAAAATTACAAAATAAAGAAAAATATATTCAATACTAATAAATTAAAATAACTTAACCAAACTTAACTCAAATACTAAAACCTGCTTAATTTTCATCTATAATACATCGGTTTGGCCTCGCATGGTAATAATATTATTAACAGAACCGTGGTTGTGATCTGCCATACGAGGCTTAACTCTGTATTGTATTACTTTTAATATCAGTGTAGTTTAGAAGTGCTTTACTATTTCGCTCAAATATTATATAAAATACAGATTTGGAAGGAAATTTCCAAAAAGTACCATTTTTTTTTTCTGAACGTACGATCAAATATAAAAAAAAAGACCCAAAAAGTACCTATTTGGTACTAACGTACCAAAAGTAGCAGCCGTACTGCAATCAACTCCACACGGAAGTCTGCTGCTATTTGCACGTCACAGTCGTTGAGATTTGTAACACATACAAAACACTTAAACAAGGAGATAAGTCGTGTTGTCTAGTGTTCTGTTTCATCACTTACTCTTATCTAAGCAGGTAAGTCAGGATGTCTATTGTCTGCTGTTCTTTTAATTGCTTGATTTGTCTTTTTTGGCCTCTTAACCCCCGAGAATCTTTATCGTTTTTAGCATGGCATGTTATCTTAACCGTATTTACTACTCGAATATAATGCGAGTCCGACTTTCTTTAGCTGACATTTACAAATCAGTATGTTATCATTTTTCGTTTTCTACACTCGAGTATAATGTATAATTCAATTTTAACCCTTTTTAATATTACATTCTCGCATTATACACATAAAACAGTAAATTCTATTTCTGTTAACAATAACATATGCTTTTTTTATGTTTAAAAACAACCTATCAGAAGTAACTAGCTTTACCACACGAGTACGTATACACATTTCTAAAATACTCAAACCTTAAATTCCAACCTTTACATCTTTTAGATGTATCTTTTATTATATACACGAGTAAATATGGTATTTGGTAATGAATTCATATTGTAATGTCTTGCATCTTAGTTTTCGGGTTGTGGCCTTGGCGAAAGCGTGTGTGTGAAATTGTTTCCAGTTTTGAAATTAATGAAAGAAAAGAAGGGATGTTATGTTATTGTTAAGGGCAATAATTCGAAACAAACACAGACATTATTGTTTTTGTTTTCTTTTTGTCAAATTTTCTAATTTAATTAAATTAAAATTGTGTATGTGTGAAATTGACTCTCAAAGGTGAAGTTCTGCTATTTCTTTCCTTTGGGTTGGTATTTATATCCTACAAGATTTCTGCTCCTAATTCACATTTTAAAACCATAATAAACATGCCCTGTTCTTTAGTAGTATCAGCCTTGAGCTGTAGAAAACAGAAGGTATGTTGTATTGTTATTTCAATAAAGGGAAGGGTTCATGCATATATGTTATGTACATAAAAACACTCCCAATATATAAATTATTGTTAATGTGACTTTATGTCAGCTGTTCATTTCTTTAAAAAAAAAAAAGTCATATCTAAACTAAAGTGACTGAGTTTTGTTTGTTATTTTATTTAGAGTGAAGTATACAAGTTGTTGTAAGTACACTTTATAACATCTTATTTACACTTTAAATACCTTATTAAAACTTTAATTTTCATTTAGCTAAAATTAATACGCAACTGCAGAACTAAATAATCAGATAAATAAAATACCAAACTATAATAAACCCTTTATCTTCTGCTGATGTCACTTCCTTTTAGCTCTTCCAGAAGGCAACTTCCTGTTGTTCGATTCTCACTTTTTGGTTGACATCGGGTTACTCGATTGACACCGGTTTGGTGAAGCCCGTTTGTAGTGGTGGGAGTCAAAGTTTTTAGGAAGAAATATATATAACACTTCTATGATCAGTTTCGGGAGTTGGGGGGGGAAACCAAACAAAGATCGTTACATACACAGCTAAACTTGAGAATGCGTTGTGTAGATGAACACCGTTTATTTGGACAGCAATTCTACTGGATGGCTCCTGCGAAACTGGTAAGAGACCAAACATACCAGAATTTATAGTTAATCTCTGGACACATGGCTGAGGAAGGGATGGCCACAGCTGAAACTTTCCTATCGCCAATACTAGTGTATTTTTAAGTTCTTCTAAAACCTACATCTTGCTAATGAGGTCTAGCAGGAAGGGGAGGGGGTCATTGCTAGTATTACAATGCCAACGCACATCAGCGGTTCTTTCTGGCCACACCAGAGATGTTACGCATCTCAAAGTTTGAAGGGCAATTTGTTGTCACTGCTCATAAGTCACAAGAACACCATGAGGTATAACCAAGTGCTGTCAAAAAAGAGCATGACGCTGTCAACAAGATCAAGTCTGCCATACTGAATCATGGTAATCCCTTTGATGCACAAGGCGATCAGCTTTACAACTTCACGACACCTGTATATGTTCCCAAAGAGAGTGCCCAACAGATTTTGAATATCGACGAAAGAACAGAAAGAAGCAGAACAATGCCATGTTCTTGTCCGGAAACAAGGTCCAATCGGTGGATCTGAAAGAAACAAAATAACTCTGGTCGGTTTATGGTTCTAGCCAGATCAAACTGAGACATCGATCAGAAGAATTCAGTCGGTAGCTACAAGTTTACTCTGACTCCCAGGGCATTGTTTTCCCCAGATGGATCCATTCTTCCATGTACTGACAAGTCGAAGCTTATACATTGCCTGGAAATGCTGGAGAAAACCAAAAGTTAGTCATCACATCAGCATCAGGCCGCACAAGAAGCAACTACAACATGCGGTTTGAAGATAGCGACCATGAGGAGGCTGACACATTGATGATCTGCTCAGAAACAGCTGCATCACAGCACTGCCCTGAAGCATGGATGGTCTTCTTCAGCTCAGATGCAGATCTCTTGATTCTGGCTGTTGCACACTATGAAAAGCTCTGCAGGCACACTGGAGATTGAGCCAATTTGGATTGCACTGGGACGAGACAAGGCAGCAGCGTTACCAGTATTCCACGCATTCACTGGAGCAGACAATGTTGAAGTAGGCAAAACCATGTGGTTTCAACAGTACATGAAAGTTAACAGGAACATCATCTCAGCACTGATGAAACTGACAGAGGCGACCTAACACAGGATGTGAAGGATGCATCGGGTTCACTACAGTGTGTGTATATCCCTCAAAAACAATGGAACATATTTATACCCATAAATGGTAGACTATACATATGCAAAATAAAAATAAACGTAAAAACAAAAATACAACCAAATGTAAAGGAATCACCATAGAATTATACAAGCTTATTAGATGAATTGCAGCTGAATTATACAAAAACAAACTATATATAGCGAAGTTTGTGTGTGTGTATGTAATAATGAGAAGAAAGACTAAAGAATTCTGGTTTAAAAGTTATTTGTTTCTACAATATAAACCCAGAGATATTGGTGTGAAAAGTTGTTTACACTGTGCAAAACAGTATAATCTAATAATTTGCATTAGAAAATTTTAAGGTGAAAACAAAAATTACTTAATCATCAAATTTCAATAACATTTTCGGTAGTTATTCATTCACTACTTGTCCTTTGAACCATAACAGGCAAGCAAACACCCACTGTAAAGAAATATATTTTTTCACTATATTTTCAGTAAAAAGTTACTAATATTTTTCCCAAATCCAGTCAAATAATCATTAAATTAACTAATTTTCTTCAAAATTCATACTTGAATCCTTCTTAGTATCCTTAGATTCTATTATAAATAGCACAGATAAAAGATTTATGCATTTTAAAAATGTGGATTCCAAAGTTTAGTGCTTTCGATCCAAAGCATTTTTACAATGCAGATAATGTGAACAGATTAGAATTTTTAGCAAACATAAACTCAGATGTCATCCACAGTCAAACTGAAATAATACAAGAGCTTCTTTCATTCAAAGACATGTACAAAGAGATAATGAGCACTAGCAGTATGGCAAATTCAAGTGTCGAAACTAACCATCAACAATGTACCATTGACATTTGTTCCGTTTATCTTAACCTGTCCACATTGTATTGACCTTACCAATAACTAGCACAGTTGCAGAACAATCCTGAGTTATCATTAAGTAATTGATAACTTTGCAAGAATAAAGCTTAGACAAAAGAGGTTGTTGTCGTTGCTTCATACATTTTTCATAATTGTTTTGTTTTGTTTTCATTTTACGTTTAAAATGTGAAATAATTAAATAACACGTTTTTCAATGTTTTGAATTCGCTATAGATTCATGAGCTTACTGTAAAATAGGTACCTCTATGCACTTTCTACAAAGATTCGAAAACGTATTGCTATAATAATAAATTAAGATTAATAATACAAAAAACTAGGGGCTAACAAGTTATTGCGTTCTGGTCCTCAATACATTTTAAATGAATATCTGTATCTATTGAAATAATTCTATTATAAATCTCCCGAACATTAAAACTCGTTTTAGAAGTAATCATGGGGAATAAAGAAATTTAAAATATTAAAATAAGTTTTTTGAAAAAAAATCTTTTTAAAAATTATTTTTTGAGCAAATATTTCCACAACCGTAAAGTCTACAATATATTCAAATAATAATCCTGGAAGAAAAGTCACAATATACTGTTACCTGGAGCTACCTAAATGACGTTATAGGAAGAAGAGTCACAACTAAATAGGTAATCAAAACATTTTAAGGGTGGGGGCACCAAAATTATCTTTGCTCCTATCCCAACAGCTACCGGTAACATGATCGGGGTGTATTTTGTTACAAACGACCATTTGTGAAAAAAAAATTTTAACCTAAATTTTTCTGCAACCCTAATCCTAAACGGTAATTTGCTAAAAAAAAAACACATAGCCCTGTAAGATAACGGTCTAGTTGCATCTACACACATTTATATTTTTGAAAAATTCATCTCCACTCATATAAGCTATATTATACAATAAATCCTCGTACTTCTGGTTTTGACCATAATTTAAACTTTCATATCTACTCATATAAGCTATATTTTACATCCTAACTCAACAACAGGATTCAATATTTTGTATACAACAAAACCCATTTTCAGGCAGTGTTGTCAACTCAAACAATATATTTTTGCGCTAAATCAAACTCGAAAAAGCATTGTTAGCCATTTTATGACCATTAAGTGGCTAAAGATAGCTAGATTAGTCTAAAGAAATGGTGCTAAAATGTGTTTAAAATGGTGCTGCTCGTTGGATTTTTGCGCTACCAAAACAAGAAACGTGCTAAATTGGCACCACTGGGTTCTGGTCAAGTTTTCACTTGGGATTCAGGGGTGAAGTGTCTGGAAGCTGGCACATTTTAGACATTCTGAAGGATCTACAATTGAAATTTTGTGCCCATGTTTAGGTGGCTTGGAAATGGCCAAAGCATGAAGATGTTACCCATACAAGACATTATTAGTGTGACAGAACCTCCCACAACTTGTGCCAGACGTAGAGAAGTACTGTTAAAAGACAACAGTAAATAAGTAATTAGTTTTATTCTGAAATAGTTTTAAATTACAAGAGAAACATAAAAAATAATAAACATGAAAATAAAACTTTATTCATGATATAAACATGAGAAAAATGTAGTCCTAGTTTGTGCTGCTCTATTTAAGAGACAATTGAAGATGAAAAATGATATACAGATAGAAGGGGGGGGGTGCTGAACATTTTTGAATTCTATTTATAATAAAAAGGATTTACTCAAAAAAGTGACCCATTCCATCCTTACAGGGCATAATGGATCAGAGGGTTAGGGTTTTAAGGCCTATTTTTTCTCGAACTTTGAAAATAGCTAATTTTTGATAATGTCATTTTATAAATAAGAGCCATAATGTTCTAATCCACACCCGATAAGTTAAAAACAATCTGAAAATTCTTTTTTCATGACATGTATGCAAGTGAATATACCGTGTTTGTGGCATGTATACCCCACACATACAGGCAAAATACACACAAACACGTTATTTCGCATTTCCGATATGTCCTGCTACCAAAACTGCAACATATGTATCTAAGTTTTATCAAAATGTAACCTTCTGGTTTAAAAACATTGAATATTTATTTCTGTCCTCCTGCCGGACCCCACCCACGATTTTCTTTTCATTTCTTCACGAATTACGAGGGTCGTTTTTGAAGAAGACAGTTTATGCCAAATAAGTGGAGTTCAATGATCGGCTGCTAGAGCACTTCCGGTGGTGGGGGGAAAAATGAAAAATCCATAAAATGAAAGTTATGAAATGTTTTTTATTTGGCATAAAAACAAACCGTGCAAAATTTCAGTTGAAATAACCGAAAAAAGAAACGAGCAAAATTACCCCTATTGTAAATTTTAGGATTTCATCGTGTGGATCCGGAAGAAGCGTCATGACGTCAGGACTTTGCCACTATTGAATTCACGTTACTATACGTACGAAATAAGTTGTTTTATTGTTTATATAATATACGCAGTGTTGCCAATTTAGATGTTTTTAATCTAAATCTAGATGTTTTTGGTTGCATCTAAATGTCAGAAATTGCTATCTAGATGATTTCTTTTTCACCTTCTAACAAAATTCAGACAAAAATAAGTAATATTTTTATTTAATTTATAGTAACATTTTTAATAAATTAAGTAGTATTTTAATAAAGTAAATGTTGAAGCTTAAAGTCACGTTTAATTTATTAATAATATGCAATATGCTACCTAGATTTTAGATGTATATCTGGAGAATCTAGATGTTTTTGGACTCAATTCTAGATGTAGAGTTTAGAATAAATTTGGCAACACTGATATCACGTTATTCCGATAAGTGCACGAGACACATTCTCTTCGAACTGTAAGTGAATATTGTTTTTACTTATTTATTCGAAAGTAGTTTCTATTTATTTCAACTGCACAGATTTCTCTTTTATAAAAGGAATCCGACCAGTAAGTAAATATGAAGTCTACAAACGTTCAACTGGATATTATTCAATCCAAGGTTGTTGTCAGTGAAAGCATTGATAAATCAATTAAAAAGAAAAGCTTCTAGCTTTGCGTCACTGTGTTGGCATTTCTGTCAAAGTTTTTCAAGTGTGAAGTTGTTTCAATTCGGATTCTGCTAATTTATTTAAACACTCCATCTTTTTTTTTTGTTGTTCTCGCCGATTTTGATTCAAGTTTAAAAAAAATAAATATATAATCAAACCTCACACTTGAAAAAAGGGTGTAAGAAATACATATCCGAAAACAGTCAAAATGTTGGGTTTTTTCATGGTTCTGTAGTGACAGTGTAAAACTAAACACAAAAATAAAACCTAGCCAGTGGTTCTCAATTTATTTTTAAAAAAAAATGTTTTATTCAGGGCCCATTTTGACTTGTTATTTACCTCTGCGCCCCCCTTATCTTAGCCATTATTAGGAAAAATATATATTATTTATTTAAAAATATGTATTATTTATTTCATTTAGCCTCCCAGAAATGACATCACCTCGGGGAGGGGTGGTATGCCCCCCACTATTGAGACCATAGACTAATCAGTGAATCACTAATTTAATTAGTATACACGTAATCAGTAAATTACGTGAGACAACCCATCCCCAAATCACCTAAATTTCGATCAGGATTTTCCCGTCTCGTCAGGTTTCTAAAATAAAAATGTTTTTGCATTGTTCAATATCCTAAATCCGTTTCTTATTCACTATTTGGCCCTTGTTGAGGATGTGCACGTGGAGAGAAAAAAATTGAAAGTCTATATTATTTAAACAAAATTTGTCTTTCTCAATTCACTTGTATCCCAGGCAGGACAATCTAAGATTATTTTATTAAGTCAATTTTGAAAAAAGTACACACTAATTTTGACAATACTGATGTTGATGTTTTGGAAAAGTAAAGAGACTGTGGCATCTGAAAGCTTCATTCCAGATATAGTGTTAGTGTTTTTTTATCAAGACGGTGGCTGTTTATATTTATAGCTTCTTGTTGTGACCTGTTGGGTAACCGGACAGTTCGCTCCTGGACATTTCGGCCGCCAATATTTCAAATCCGGACATTTTTTTAAAGCCAAAAAATGACTATCTAGACGGGATTTAAAACGAAATAGAATCAAAATATATAAATCTAATGCAATTTACAATAATAATAAAGTTAATTCATGTTCGTTGTTTAGTGTTTTATATATCTTTTTTTCAACTTTTTATAGCTAGTTTTTGTTTATTTTCTCGAGTAATGTCATTTAATTTATTTATTTATTTAATGCACAAAATAGATAAGAGTTGATTCGATTATAAAATAGTTTCGTTTTAAATCCCGTTTAGATAGTCATTTTCACCTTTAAAAACGAAACGCGGCCGAAATGTCCGGTTTTGAAATATTGGCGGTCGACTTGTCCAGGGGCGAACTGTCCGGTGTGATTTGTCCTAGATTCGACCGGTTGTTAAACTGCTTAGGGATGGCCAAAGCAGGATCTTATTTGGACAGACATACCTTCAAGTTTCAATGTTGAAAATGAGTGTGATGGGGGAGGGGGCTCTTTGAAAATTATATATCTAAGATTGGCTAAAATTGCTTTTCAGGGCATATCAGCTACTGAAATTAATAGAAGTCGATTTAAAACATGTTTCAAAAGTTTTATGTGATCTTTCAAAATAATGTGAATTCTAAAGTTCTATAAAAATAGATTTTTTTTTTATCAGAAATTTAATAAATCTAACACTTTTTATAAAAAAAGTAATATTTTAATTTAATTTCTGCTAATAATTAGCACAAATTAAATTAAAATATTATTTTTAAGTAATTTAATTTTTTTGCTAAATTTGAATGAATAAAGATTGTTTTGTGTTTTATTTTTTTATTTATCTGTTTTTTATTTATCTGTAAAATATTACTTTATTTTATTAAGAATATTTCTCATTTATTAGTATAAATTAAGATATTACTTATTTTAGTTGTAAAAAACATATTACTTTAAAAGTATTGCTTATTTTATTACTATAAAATTAAAATATTACTTTACTGTGACTTTTAAACTATTCGGCTATATATATATATATATATACATCTCCCTTCAAAACAACAGATGGTAAATAAAAATAAATCACAAAACACCTTTATTCATTCAAATTTACCAAAAACCCCCAAAAATAAACTAAATTAATTAATTAATACAAATTAAACTTATTTTATTAAAAAAAACTTTTTCGGTCTGTGATTTTATGTCCGGTCAGCGTTGTGAATGTGATGGCACTTGTTCAGTTACAACAAACTATCAAATATAAGTCATTTTTTCGAAAGTAACAACATTTACTGTTATTTTTATTTTTAATTTAATTTCGAAAGAAGAAAACAAAAAACATACCATTACCAACTATCAAAAAACTGGGTAAAAAGGTGTACTCTCGACCAGTGGCGGGGCCTATGGTTGGTGCCCCCCCCTACAGAACTTGCTTTCTTCCCAGGATATCTAGAATTTTGGTGATCTTTTTGTACTAATACTATTGTAGCATAACCGCCGTGAGAGAAAGGGATGCTGATAGAGAGAGAAATAGATAATAGTCTCAGAAAGAGAAAGAGAGACGACCATTTCTTCCATGGTGGCGGCGGTGATGATGATGATGATGATGATGATGATGACTCTCTGTCCGGGTCTGCTGACGGGAGCTGATCTTTCTGTGGAGGGAAAAATCATTTCGGACAAAAACTCTCCCACGTGTTTGGAGAGAAAAGACGACAACATTCACAGATCTTCAATTTGAAATCTGGGGTTTTATTTCCGCACATGCAGGATAATTTCTGGGCTGGTCTGCGTATTTCATCGAAGTATGGAAATTCTGATGCCTTTGGTTTTCTAAAAGAGTTGATCACTTTTTAGAGCTACTACGAAAATCAAGCTGGTAACTTAAGCCGGGTGGAAGAAGCCATTTCGTCTCAGACCTGTCGCTCCGGATTCAAATCTCCAACTGGTCACCGGCTCTCACCCCCACCCTCCCTGGTTGGGAGTGGGCCTCCTGGTCAACCCTGTTGCTTCAGGTCGCAACCCCAACTCACCTAGCTGTTTTAATCTAGACCCTTATATATGCTAATGATCATACGATCCTCCCTCTTTTTAAATCTTCAATGGTTTTTGGTAACCCGATCCTCCAGTTGGTCACTTAGGCAGTTTAACACAAATTTCAAATCTGACCAGTTCCTATCCCAAAGGCTACCGGTAACATGATCTGGGTGTATTTCGTTACACTATTCATTATTCCCCATGATGACATAATACTACATTTACTAACAATTCTATTCTTCTCTAGTTTTCATTTTTTCAGTTCTGACTTTGTAATAGGAAGAAAGTAAATATGGGTACCATGAAAATGTTTTTATTCCATATCTTTAAAAAAACAAACTATACAATAAAATTAGAAGGCACTCAGAGATCGCATACCTCTGCCATACCTCTGCCATGCCATTGACAGGTGGGGTAATTGTGCATGGATCCACCCCCAAATGTAATCACTTCTTCCTTATCCCATTACCCACCCTCCCACAAAATTGAAATTCATTGAATACTTCCAGAGATGTTGTGTGTACAGACAGATCTTTCACTAGAAAAAAGAATTACCAAAAAACTGTTTTTTAGGCAGTCATCTTGGTGTGTGTGTCCTGTGGATTCCCTTTCTGGGAATTGGCTAAAATGAAAATTCTGTAGACCAGACCATTTCACTGCAAAACGTGCGTTTGAATTTGATATTTCAGCTTCAACAAATAGTATGAAGTTGAAACTTGGTATGGTTATAGAGTATAACAATAGAAAACGATTGGCACCATTTTCAAGTTGATCACATGACTAGTGTGCATTTTACAGACCAGTCTAAATTACAAAAGTGCTCAAATCTCTGCAATCAAAGGTGCTATAGACTTGAAACTTTGTATTAATACAGCTGCATATGTAATTCTGCTGGATTTGTATATTAAGCAATATTTTTTTTTTCAGTTTTAGGGGCTTTACGGGTTACTTAATCAGACAAAACTTTTCTTCAATTCTTATAGCAACAGGAAAGTTATAGTTTTCAAAATGGTGTCCAAGATGGCCGCCAAAGCCTTAAAATACCTATTACTCGTTCATTATTCATCCTAGACAAGTATTTCCAATGGTTCTTTTGTAGTATCAAGTATTTAATAACATATCAAAAGTTTACCACAGTTTGAACACTAGAAAGGTATAATTTTCAAGATGATGTCCAAGATGCCTGCCAAATTAGTTGGCTGCATTTATGAAAAAACCCACCTTATGCTTAATTTGGATGTTAAAAGCATAATTCTTTTTCATTTTAGGGGCTTTAAAGTATGCTTAATCAGAAAAAATATGTTTTAATTTTTCTAACATTAGCTATTGATGAATTTTCCACGTTTTATATGTGCTTTAAAACATTATTTACACTGGATTTCAATGTTAAACGGAATAAATAATCATTCCTACATTGAATGAGCCACGCTGGACACGAAAAAAGTAGTCTTCAAATTTTCTAACCTTAGCTGCTAATACTACCTACGCATGTGCGAAAAGAAAAATTATCCACATGGTTTTATATGGGCTCAAAAACATGTAGCGGCATCATGGCCAGCTATGTTTATCTATATGCATCCAACTCCATAATTGAATTGACTGAATGCCTACTAACAATAAACTTTGAGCTGTGTAATATTAGTATGAGTAGTTTCTAGGTAAAGTTGTAATGTTAACCATGATAAGGTGAAAGAGTGAACAGCATCAATTGAAAGAAGAACAAAGACCTGTTACATATATCCTTGTTATTTCTGTATTAACTAATAACAACACAATTATTGATAAGGTCGTGGGGAGGCGAATAGAGAAATTCTCGGCATTTTGGCTAAGATCAAAGTGTAGTATCTGTTCTTTGAAACCACCATGGCCTCGAAGTTCAGAGAACCATGACCCTTCGGGGGTCCTTGTGGCATGCTCGGGTTTCTCCGGATATCTGGGAGAAGTTGCACAGGATATCTTGGCCAGCTGGTCGGGATTCGCCCTGAGAAGCTTTTGACCACTGACCAGCTTATCCCGGTCCTCAGTGCATTTGTCTCAATGACAGGGATTCTCTCCCCCTCAAATCTCTAGTCACGGGGACATGGGATCTGTACCTACTTATGTTTCGATATTCCTGAGAACTCTCCTCCCCAGTCTGCCCATGTAAACGCATGTAATCTAAGCAGAGCTTTTGCTTTAGCAACACCAAGTGCTTTGTAGCATTTCACAATGTCGATAATACGTTGATTTTTTTTCATTTTCCTGCTATCGTATGTAACTTTGATGTACGCAGCAAATCATATATTTTGAGCAATAGAACGTAAATGTCTGTATCAACTGAATTGACCACTAAGTTACAACCAGGAGCGGATCTTGCTGCATCCAAACAATGAAAGGGTATCAGAGTGTCGGCCTCTTCGTCTTTATGTTCTCTCATATTATCATTCAGCAAACTTTGTTGGTTTTATGAAACAAGAGTCCTTGCCACACATTATTCTCTTTTCGTTATCTTTAAATCTTTTCAACAGAGCATCTTTAAAGAGAATTGTCAGTTGCTCTTTAGTATTGCTATCTGATAGAAGAGTCCTCATGCTGATTCCTCCTACATTCATTGATTCTGTCACATGAAACTTGATAGGATCAATGCCTTTGGCTCTCTTTTTCCGGGTCTGCTCTTTAAGTGATCCTTGTATGCAATGATCAAACAAAACTCTGCCTTTATTAGCCCCTTGGAGTTCCTTCTCAATTTGTTGACAGAATCTTTCAGCAAGCTGTTCAATGTTCTTTATACTTTCATCTTTTTTCAGCGATTTAACTTTTACTTTTAGCTTCAATAATGACTACTCTGTATGTAGTTTGCTCAGTAATCTATTCTTTTACTTTCATAATCAGCAGCAACCTCTGTCTCGTTCATCAAGGTAGATGTGTCTGCTGAAATAAGCATTAGGCCTTCGATTGAAAAAAGAAACCTGGGAATTGCAGCGATTTCAAATTTGCCAATGGCTTTAGATAACAGGGGGTTTCATGCCTTTCCCAAGGTCATTAGTGCAGCATGAACATAAGCAGCATCAACCGGAGTTTGAACTCAGGTCGCTGATTCCATTGTCCGTGCCATTCACCCCCCTCCCGTGCTATTGATGGTCTGATACAAAAGTATGTTAATAAATAATATGAAAAAAATGGATATGGACGCACATTGTATAGCAATGACCCGGAAGCTAATCTTGCTGGTCTTTGTTAGTGGCTTCTTTAATATAAATTTAGAGGGGGAGGGGAGATTCAATCGAGATCGTTCCAGTTTTCTAATAAATCCGTATTAGATTAATTCCATTAATCTGGGTTTAGCTTCTTGTTTTCATGTTATTGTTTTGAACTTTTGAGTATAAAAAGTTGAAAACTGGGACAATTTAAAAAACAGACAATTGAAAGTGAAATGATGTTGTTACATTCCGATGAAAATATTTTTTTTTATTTTTCGTTTACTCCAAGTAAAATACCAAAACAAATTCAAACAATCCAATTTTTTATTTTATTTTTCTTAATTCTATTAGATGAAGTATTATTATTATTTTGCTACTATTTAGCTTCATCTTAATTGTTGTTGCTTTTTATTGCAACTAGACTCGGCATAGAGGGTCGTAAGTTTGAATCTCACCTGAAACTTCTTTATTCCGATCCACACTGTTAATTTATTTTTTCCAGCCTGTAACTATAATGCTCAACTGGACACTTACTTTCCGCTATTTTTACGGAAGTACAGCTTACATGTATCTCCCCTTTCCCCTCCGGTTACTCTCTTTAACTCTTTCTTCCCTGATAATGCCTCTAGGCGTGATCATAAATTTCACTCATGCCCTGATCACACGTAGAAGCGTGATCTCGTATTTGCATTATTTCCCGGGCGACAAAAAGAAAAATTTACTAAAAAAAGCTTTTAAATTTTAAATCTTACAGAAATTTAAATCAATAATAATACCTTTTTCAATTAATCTTTTGCTGATTTTATTTCACTGGACTTGGAAGTGATACATTTGGAATGATCACTGAAAATTTAGTAAGCATACATTTAATATTAAAAGAGATATAGCAATTTATCTACTGCCCGTTGTATTTCTTTGTGCAGCCACAGACTGTTGAATTAGTTTAAGGGCACACAGGCACATTGTTAGAGCAGGGAGGAAAGAGTTAATACCATCATGGCGTCTATAAACTGGACAATTACTTTTTGCGCCATTCTTTTTAAAATGCGGTTCTGCACGTATCTGTCCGGGGGTGAAAATAAACAAATGAAGAAGGGGAAGATGATTCATGTAAGCCGTACTTCCGTATCTTCCTTATTTCTGAATGTTCTGGCATGAAGAAAATGTTCTAATGATCGAAACAAATGATAATCCGAAGATGTTTACTTTTTCCATTTGGCTGTCTAATCCACAAGGATTGTTTTTTAAGAGATAAATAATTAAATTACATTTTCTAAATTTATATAATAAAAAGAAAACCTTTAACCTTTAACCGTTGACACAGTGACAGCTGACCCTGATAGGATTATAATGTGTAGCTAAACAAACACATTACATTATTATTATAGTATAATAATTATACACTCAAACCAACATACAAGCATATCAATAACAGGCCTAATGCAATTCAAGTACTAAAGATATTCATCTAGTCCGTGCATGGGCAACCTTTTTTGAGCATCGGGCCACATGAGAAATTGCTAATCATAAACCGGGCCACATTCACTGTCAGAATAATTTTTAGAATGTTTGGAACCTTTTTTTGCTAACAACATAGCTTGCATGCACCATTGTGTCGAGCTCTGTTTGCCATGTAGAGAAAAACGTATTTAGGCTACCGATCAATTTTAAGCTTTCTGATATCTCCTTTAAATTTATCATACCCGGAATGTTTAGTTTGTAATGATGCTTAACGTTAATTTTTTAAATGTGCAGTGGGATTCAGAACGTATTAGACACCTTGGTCTGTTTTTTTTACTTCTCATTTGTCCACTTATCCTGGAATTTTCTCATTTCCCTTTTTCTTAGATGAAATTTTAATAAAACGTTATTTTCCTCATGGAATTAAGCGTGCCATTCAGAAAGTCAAAAGTGCCGCAGTTTGCCCGTGGCTGATTTAGTCTATATAATAGTTTATTGATATCGACATATGACGACAGATTGTCCAAAGATGGTATTGGCATGCTCAATCCTGTTCTATCAAGTTTTCATCTTCTTTACATTGATGCATTCTTCAGTCTTTTTAACGTTTCTGAGAAAGCCACACCCAGGATTGATAACTTTTATCAGATTGTTGCTTTTCAAACTTTTCCTAAATATTGTTTACAACATAGCTTTTTTCCTTAATTAGAAACTACAAACAAAACCGTCAACACAGGTTTCTTCAGTTTTTTAGTGATTTTATGTATGCATCTATGTATCATGTGTACAAGCCGTACCAATAGAGCTAGGGGCAGTGTTACCAACTCAAAAAATGTTTTCGAGCTAGTTTGACTGCCAAAAAACGCCAAAATGTTTTAGGCCCAAACGCGCTAATTTAGCGCTTTTTGCACTGCCAAAATAAGAAATGCACTGAATCTAGCGTGAAACGAGCTAAATCGGAAACACTGGCTAGGGGGCTGAAAATTTAAACATTTACCCCTTATTATATCTAGAAAAAAATTCATTTTTTTTTTTTTTTTGTGTTTTGAAAATTCCCCTCCAAATTGAGTTTTTAGGGGTGTTCAATTGGTCCCTTAGTTTGTGACTGGCAGTGTCCACACTGGTTTTTTTAAAAATTCAGACTTTTTAGTGTTCCAACAAAAGGCAAGAAGAGTAACTTATTCATTGATCACTCCTTTTTCTAATTTGTTTAATTGATCACCCCCAACACGGCCTGCTGCCAAAAGTCATTGGTCACATGACAGTTTCTATTGACTGACTAACCAGACCTGTTTAATGCTTCATAACTGAATTCTTCTTGCACATATAATACAGTAATGATGCAACTATCCAGTATACTTTAGTCAATGGGTGCCAGATGGGAATGCTACTGAAGTGATGATAATACCAAATATATCTTTGCTATGATGATAGCAACTAAAATAGAGACAATGGGTTGGATTTCAAATTCCAGTGGTGTCATCTAGTACAGGTCCCCCACCCCCGCAATACGGAAGTAGAGTGTTCCTATAAAAACCTTTTCGTAAGCGATAATGGCATAAAGCGAAGAAGCAATTTATGATTAATCTATATGGGGAAAATCTTTTGAGTGTTCCCAGACCCCCAAAATGGTGATGATTCTATGTTAGGCTGAGTCATCGGGGGTTGGAGGTGCAGGAGACTGGGGTGTAGGAGAGAGAAAGGAAGAGGGTGTGTACTGTCTATGTTGTATAGAAAGGAAACTCGAAGACTTGCTTGTAAAAATA
>VCCN01000387.1:6961181-6973720 GCA_006491835.1 Architeuthis dux
TGTTTCTAAGAATCTAATTTGAAGTTCAAAGACTGTTGTTTAATAACTTTATGTAAACTAGAAAAACCTTTGTGTTCAATTTTTCTGTCACTCTTGGTTTTCTTTACATATTTTTAGGATGTTCAAAAAACATGAATAAAATAAACACTTAAGAAATGAGTTGATTTATGCTTTTTTGCTCAGGATACAAAATGATTTCTGTATAAAATTATAGACAAGGGAAAATAAGATGAAAATGATCAAATCAAAGAAATTTAGTCACGGGTGAATGAGATTTTGTAACAAAGACTCGAGGGGGAATGACACTGAAATAGTTTAAGTAGTACTGGTCTAAATGATTAGTCTACTAGCTATGCAAGCTATTAGTAGTGAATTTATCACTAAGCATTTCAGGTATATGGCCTTGCACCAAAGTGAATAAGTCCAAACAATTGGTCGTGATTTCAAATCACAGTAGGGAAATGTTAATTTTATATATTGGTTTGGTTTAATTTGACGTGATGGACAAACAGTGAGGAGTTTAATCCCCTGAATTAGATGAGGATTGTTCTTGTTGTTCTTGTTATGGTGGCGGAGGGAGATAAAGTCAATTCCAACTTGGACTGGAGTTTTATAAAAAAATATAAATATCCAAGTAAAATTAAATCTTTTGGGTCTCTAGTTTCATTTACGCCCAAAATGATTTCATTTACCCTTGGAGGAATCATTCACCAGTTTAACAAGTACTGCATTAAACTGTTGTATAGCCCTTTACTCTGTTCTGCCGCCATGGGTTGTCTCGTCGCAGGTTGCTCATTTGCGGGAGGGAAATCGTGAACTTGGTCAATCAAAAAGGATGACGCGAAAAACTGGTTGTAAAAATATGTGACATATATCTTTATTTCATAGCATACACTTTGTTGACTAGAGAATGAAGAGTGGGAGAGAGATAAGGGTGCCGAGAGAGCCGAGAGAGCGTTCCCAACAAGGGAACCCAGCCTTGTGCCTTCCCAGCCCTAGGCGGTCTGCCTCCTGGCTGCTTGGGTCTCTGTCCTGTGTTCAGGTCTCTCTTAGCTTCCTTTATCAGGTTTGAACGTCCACACTTGTGCTGTTTCCTGTTTCCAAATCCTGTTTTTTTGGACACCTCAGCATATACTTATTTCCTAAGGTAACCGGGTCACTTCCATTTTCACACAGGTGTTTGACCTCAAAATGGTAGTATATCATAAAACTACATTGAGTGCTCTTTGTAATGTTTTCAATGAGCTCAAGGGTAGAATAATTCTTTGACATATTAGTCATCATAAGAATAGAAAAATAAGAAAGGAAGCTGATTTGTTCAATTCACTTACTGTGAGTGCGTGAGATCTTGCGTTCTGTTCGGCTCTTTTGGCCTTCCTGGCTTCTTTCAATTGTCTAGCTTCCTCCTCTACCTGCGGACAAGAATTGAAAGCACAGAATTCAAACAGAATCTTGAGATGGGGCAGGAACAAAGTAAAAGATACAAGACAAGATATACAATGAAGAAGTTTATGAGTTTTAGACAAGGTATCATTTACATTTCATTTTTTCACTCAAGTTATACTGCTGATGTATGGGAATTCTTTGGTCAAGGGGGTGTTGGATAGTGGGGTGAATGTCCCGGGCTTGGCGAGAAAGGAAAGGAAGACTCGAAAGTTGTTTGTAAAAATATGTGAACATATTTTTATTTCATAAGTTACATTTTTGTCAGCTGGAGAATGAAGAGTGGGAGAGAGATAAGGTGTGCCCGAGAGACCGTTCCCAACAGGGGAACTTGGTCTTATGCCTTCCCAGCCCTAGGCGGTCTGCCTGGGTCTCTGTCCTCTGAGCTTCTGAGTTTTTCTGTCTCTTCTTAGCTTCCTCGTCTCGGCTCTGAGGTTTCGAACGCCCACACTTGTGTGTTCAACATCTTGGGATTCTTGGGATGCATATTTCCTAAAGTGAGTGGGGTCACTTCCACTTCCGCACAGATGTTTGGCCCAGAAATGATCTTTCATGACAGTATATCATAACAGGGGGGCAGAGGGCTTGATTTGTCCCCCTGGCTCGTACGCCTATGCTGCTGACCCACAACACAATGATTTGAGGACTGATATTGACTTTTTAAATTTGTTATCATCCAGCATCTCCCATTTCTCTTGCACCTTTTTAGTGTCAAATATCACAGCTCAAATTTCTTATATTAGGGTTGCCAGACTAGGCTACAAGGGGAGGTAATCCAAAGCTTTTTCTAAGAGACTTACCCAACACAGGCATTGTGATATCATTCAATTTGGTAATTGAGCTAATCTGGAGGCAGAGGTTCAATACCTCAAGAGGATGGTATTAGACCTCTGCCTCCAGACTCAAGATTTCCAAATATGATGCTATTCCAATGTCTGTGTTGCGTAAGTCTTGAGATAAAGCTTGGATTATCTCCCCTTGTAGCCCAATCTGGCAACCTCGTGTTCTATTAAAGTTGTTTTTCACTGACCTCTTCTTGTAATTGTCTCCGCCTGCTCGCCATATCTTGGCTTTTTTTCTTCCCTTTTTCTTCCTTAAAAAAAAAAAAAGAACACTTTTAAAAACAATAGCAGCCACTTAAAACAAAAAAGAGCAGTGATATTATTGTGGATAATACATTATGCCTAAGTATTTTATTGTTACTTTTTATGATATTGTTACACAAAATACAATTAACAATCAGATCAATTATCTTTAAAAAAGAAAAAAAAGGAAATTGTTTATTCATATGATGAGTACCTTATTAATCCTACCTTTTTTCTAGACTATTTTAACCATTCTCATAAAATAATCAAGGTTTCTGGTAACTTGAATGCTGAAATATTTACCTATTCAAATTCTAACTCTTAAATTCATAAACCGTTTGAAACTGCTTGTAATTGACAGTGGAACTCTTCAATGAATAGCATAAAAAAATAGTGGAACTCTTCTTCACCAAATGGTCAAAGCAAGACAATTTTAATCAGAAGTTATTTCCCTTGAAATTCACATTCTATTTTCTTTGAGTATGAATTTAAGAGTTAAACCATATTAAAAAAAAAAACAAAAAAAAAACTACTTTGGGGTGAATTTTCGAAACAAAAAAAATGTTTTTTCTAGACATAATAATTGTTTTGTTTAACGGTGGGTCATTTAGTGCCGAATTCAGTAGGGGGAGGGGGGGGAGATCCCATGTCCCGTAACTAGAGACTTGAGGGAGGAGAATCCCAAATCCCTGTCACTGAGACAAATGCCATGAGGATTGGGATAAGTTGGTCAGTGGTCAAAAGCTTCTCAGGACGAATCCCGAGCATGCTAATGGTGATCGCCTCCCGACCAGCTGGCCAAGATATCTTGTGCAACTTCTCCCAGATATCTGGAGATACCCGAGCATGCACAAGGATCCCCGAAGGGCCGTGATTCTCTGAACTTCGATGACATGGTGGTTTCAAAGAATTGATACTACACTTTGATCTTAGCCAAAAGGCCGGGAAGCGATCTCTAGACATAATAAGGAGTAAATGTTTAAATCTTCAGCCCTCTATCTCCATTGGGGTGGCCTGTACAAGTGATACATACATACATAGCCAGCTAGCCAGCCAGACCAACTTAAAAACTGAAGAAACCAATGTTGACAGTTTTGGTTGATGGTTTCTAATTTTGAATTTTATTATAAAGGGGAATAACTCTGGTATAAAGTTACTTCCTTTCCACGTTTAGGTATATTTTTTCATTTTTTTTCTATTCTATTCACAATTCACTGTCAATTAGGAGTGCTGTCTAGTGGTTTATGAAATTAAGAGATAATATTACTTAACTTGTCAATAACACTGTTTACAATGTGTTAAGAATGGTTGAATAAAGTTCTTGCTTATCATCCACAGTAGAACAATAAAATGATCCATGCATGATTCAAGTTCAGTAAAAAGAATTTTAATCTGGCTATACTGCATACATCCCATCTAACAAAATTCAGACAAGAACCAATAAGAGGAATATTATAGAATTCAAGCATTCACATGAACTTATGATAAAAACACTGATCTCAAGACTTACTTTCCATTACATGATACATAAAATACGAATATACAGAAGTATGAAATAGATTGCATACCTTATCAATGTCTCTTGTTTTTTTACTGGAAGATGATTTTTCTCGGTGATGTGTCTTTCCAGCTGTATCTTCTTCCTAGTGAAGGAGGGAAAATTGGGAAAGATAAATTTCCATGTTGAAAATGATTGAATCAACTACAATTGAATAATTTTGGAGTTCTCCATTTGTAAGGGTGAAAAAAAGTATTGAGTACAATGTGATGTCCTGCCATGCTGCGCAAGGGAGCAAATACCACGAGTTACCTCCCTTGCCACAAACCCCTAAAACGTGAGTCCCCGGTCATGCGCGAGGCAGACCGGGGGAAAAATAAAGAGACCGTGCAGACAAAAGAACAGGGCAGTTCTATCGCTGACGGCGGTCAGTCAACATCGGCATTCGCCTTTGTCCTTTGTTCCTTTTTGCTTCATCCTTTTTCCCTTTCAGTGAGAATCCCACGAGCTGGGAGGCGGCTGGAAGACACTACATACAATTAGGCTCAATCAACAGTGATGTGGCTCTACAATACCGTAGTTAGCCAAAAGTGTGTGAGAGAAAGTTTTGGCATTGTTCTTTTAGCTTTCTTTTTCTCATAGTAGCCAAGAGTGTGTGAGAGAAGGTTTTGGCATTGTTCTTTTAGCTTTCCTCTCCTCATAGTAGTAGCGAGCAAAAAGGGTAGTAAGCAACAATTGATAAGCGACTACCAAAAAGAAGAACAAGAGGTTTTTAGAAATTCATGTGCATAAATGGGGCTTTGCTGTTGAAGTTTGAATGACAAAAATTGCATCAAAGTTTGTTGTCGTACTAATGCGTGTATGTATTTGGGAAATGTTTGTTTAAAATGTGAAATAGGAAAAAAACAAAAAGGTGTTGTTGTTGATGAACTTAATGGATACATCTTTTAAAGTTCATCAAGGAGCGACATGTTCAAGCATGAAATATTATGTTGTGTGTGCAACAAAAGATAATGTGAGTAGCGCAGAGTCATATTGACGTTTAAATGCTGACTGACTAACCAAGACATCTTTAACTGGAATGCAAGGAAGAACAAGAGCTTTTTAACAGTATTTATATACATTTAGTTGGTACATTTAAAAAGAGTGTATGTGCATAAATGAGGTTTTGCTGTTAAGGTTTGTATGACAAAAAATGCATTAAAGTTTGTGGTTATACATATGCTTGTTGATAAATATCGGAGACACCTTTTAAAGTTCATCAAGGAGCAAAAGGTTCAAGCATAAAATGTTCTGTTGTGTGTGTAACAAAAGATAATGTATTGTTGTGAGTAGCGTAGAGTCATATTGACGTTTAAATGCTGACTGACTAACCAAATTCTGAATTCTTATTTATAGCTTTTTAGAGGCTTAGGAAATGATCATTTTTGGAGTCTGGTTTGCTTATTGTTATTGGTTGGAAAATATTACTTGGTTTGTGCTGATTGGTCAGGAGATTTTATTTTATGGTTGGCGTCAGAATTCTTTGGCCATTTTGATCCTACCTTTTTTGGGGTGATAATGTTCACTTCGGACACTATCTCAGATCAATATAGACACTATCTCAAAATAATGGGTATATAGCAAAGGAAAGTTTGATGTCTGATAATGGTAGATCTTTATTATCATGAAGATAAATCTTTATGCATTTCGTCATTGTAAACTACGTCATCAGAAGAGATTTGAACATAGCGATCATCCATGTGGTGTAGTGTGAATGAAATGAGATGTGTTTTGTATGTTCAGGTGACCTGGTTTGTTAAATGGGGAGTTACTTTTTGAAAGAGTCAGTGTATGGGTTTTGAAGTGCATGACTCTGCTATGTTCAAATCTCTTCTGATGACGTCGTTCACAACAACGAAATGCATAAAAATCTATCTTCATGATAATAAACATGTTTGAGACGTAACACGCTTTTCTCAATCTTTCTTTTCCACATTGTCTAATCATATCTACGATTCTGTCGGATTCCCTTACATCCAAACAACAAACATATCTGATAATGAATATATGTCTTAAAATGCTTTGGCCAGTGGACAGTTCTGCCTGACCTTGTGGTGATATTATCCTTGTATTGAGATTGTTGTTCTTGTGGTCGTTGTTGCTGTGTGATGGTAGAAAAATATTGGTTTGTGCTGATTGGTAGGGGATTTTATTTTAATGGTTGAGCGTCCAATTCTTCGCTGTTTTGATACTACTTTTTTACAAGAGGGATTTTTGCTCATTTGCAGTCTTGAAGTGATAGCATTCACTTCGGATGCTATAACCAAAGATAGATAAGGAAAATAAAACTTTTTTGTATACAATGTCACAGATACAAAGAAATAAGATTGTGGGTCATAGTTTGCCAACCCCGGCTGTAGACTGTTTATCATACTTCACATGAATTATCTTTTTTCTTGCTTTTGGTTACCAAATTGCTGTCCGATTTCATATAAAATATTTATAGCATATCTTTTGCATTTGGTTAAAAACAAAGTTCTTGTAATGTGTGGAATGTATATTTAACATTGTGTATCAAAATGTTAACAACATACCTTTTTAACAATATTCTATAAATGTACATTTAAATGTTTGGGGGAAAATTCTAGTTTCTTTCAAAACAATTACCAGCATAGAAAACAATGAATACAGACAGCATAGAAAATCTGAAAATACTAGACGATACCTTTAGTGCCTTTCGCAACTCCTCTGAGGTCCATGTGTCGTTTTTGGACCGTGTCTAGAAAATAAAAATCAGATAAAAAGCATAAGATTCAACTTTGTAGGGATTGTCTGAAATTTAAAAAAAAAGAACTTAAGATTCTTTTAAATTTCCCACGTTTCCCATCCCCTTTGTTCGGGCAAGCACAATTAAACATCTTAAATAAAAAGCCCAAATAATCCCAAGTAATCATAAATTAACCCTGAAAACAATATTTATTATATACATTGTCTAATTAGACAAGACGGAATAAGAGAAAAAAAATAGCATATCTCACAGACTGTGATGTCCTGCCATGCTGCGCAAGGGAGCAAATACCACGAGTTACCTCCCTTGCCACAAACCCCTAAAACGTGAGTCCCCGGTCATGCGCGAGGCAGACCGGGGGAAAAAATAAAGAGACGTTCAACAGCGAGAAGACAGGCAGTTCTTTCGCTGACGGCGGTCAGTCAACATCACATTCGCCTTTGTCCTTTATTCCCTTTTGCTTCATCCTTTTCCCTTTCAGTGAGAATCCCACTAGCTGGGAGGCGGCTGGAAGACACTACACAGACATTTGGCAAAAAGCGACATATGTTGATGAAAACGTCTGAAACTTGATATCTATTAATTGTATTATGATAATCTTTGTGTTATTAATAAAAGAAAGATTGTAGAAACTTATCAACTAAATATTATTTCTGTAGACAATATAAAACCGGAGATAACCGGGTTTGAAAACTTGTTTACATTCGTTTATGCTGGGTTAAATACTTAAGGAGTATAAAATGGGACTAAAGCTTTTAGTTTTTAAAATGTATTATAACAATAACAAAAAAAAAAAAAAGAGTCATATTTTTTTCCAAAAATCAAAACTTTTTACAGCCTTCCCCTAGGTCCATTAAGTATGCATGCCAAATTTGGTTGGGCTCTATAGCATGACAGACAAATGGACTCCACTGATTATATGCAATCCATGTTTTCACAAAAACAAATCATATTACGAATTTAATAAGAAACAATAAAAATCTGAATTGTTAATCAAAATGAAGTGAACCTCATTACATGTAAATTTGACAGAAGAAAAATAAGCAAACTTAAGAAAATTAATAAAAAATCTCTTAAATCCTATGTAGTGGCATAGCTAGAAATTTGGGGGCCCAGGGGCTTGGCTACTTGAGGGGTCCCCTCCAACATTTAGTGAGATTTAATGAAAAACAAGGGCCATAAGTTCAACGATGCGTCCACCATCTGTGGTGTTAGTAGCAGGAAGACGAAGTTGAGGATAGTTCACCTGAAGGTCTGGACTAAGTTTCATATCAATTCCAACATGGTATAGCTGATAAAATTGATATTTAGCATTATTAGTTGTGGTAGTAGTAGCAGGAAGAAGATGAGGATAGTTCACCCAAAGGTCTTGACCAAATTGATATTTAACATTACTAGTTTCATTGTAGTAGCAGTAGGAGGACGACGACGACGACGATGGTTCATCTGAAGGTCTGGACCAAGTTTCATATCAATCCAACATGGTACGGCTGATAAAATTGATATTTAGCATTATTAGTTGTGATAGTAGTAGCAGGAGGATGGTTCATTGATATTTAGCTTATTGGGGACCGACTGAACGAAAAGTATCTTATAGAGATACGTTGGATGCATCTGAAACGAATTTGCAATTAATAAACATACACTATCACTTAATTGTTATAAAACAACCCCAAAGGCGGAATTATTATTTATGCAATTCATGTATGTACAAATATGTCCTTGTTATTGTATAATGTCAGTCTCAGTAGAAATGTAGTAGGTGAACTATAATTTTTGAAGCTTTTGTGGACCCCCTTTCGTTGGTGTCTCGGGGGCGTTTTCAAATAGCTCCCCCCCTACTATTCTCCTCCTCAGCCAAGTCCCTGAGGAAACACTAAAAATATGAAATGTTAATCAAAATGCAGAGAACCTCATGTAAATGACAGAAGAAAAATAAGCAAACTTTTTACAGAAAATTAATTCTTCTTCTTGAATCTCCGTCGATATCATTTCTTTTTGCGGGTGTGAAATCTTCACTCTCAGAATTCCATTCGGGACCACACTCGGTAAGTTGTGCCAGGATTTATAATAATTTTCCGTTTAATAATTTTAATATGACAGAAGTTGAATAACTTTTAAGTTTTAAGCCATTTCTGTAATTTCATATTTGACAACACGAATCGATAAGTCGTACTTTTGTTATTGCAACAGGTGAATCTTCATGTAAAACCCACACGAACGATATCAAGAATGATTTGAAATAGTTACCCAAGAATTAAAGCTTGGATTAGGAAAAATATTCTAAAATTGACCATTTTCTGGGATATTTTCAAAGTTTTTTTTTTTATTTCGAAATTTCGATACCTGTTTTTTTAGTTTTGTTTGAATATTTTTTAAATAATAAAAGACTCATATTGTTAAAAGTTTTATACACAAACATTATGAAAAGAAAAGCTTTCGCCAAAAAACTAGTTTAAACAAATATTTGAATAAAAAACAGAAAGAAGTGTATTTAAAAAAATTCTTTTTAAAGTTACTTCCACCAAACAAATAATTCAACTAAAACAAATCTATTTACAAAGTGACGATAAACTTCAGACAGTTTATTTTTAAAGAAATGAATAAAAGCAAAAGGGTTTAGAGTACTACTTTATTTACCTTATTCGAGGTCATGGTTGGAATCCTCATAGACCGGTCGCCTTTCAGTTCATCTCAACAAGAACTGACGACACAGAAAGAAAAACAATGACAGTTGCTAGCGTAAACTATCCAGCCGCCATCTTTAACGTAAACCAATCTTGTTGCCAGGTTATTTTCAGATTTACATCTAAAATTGAGTAAAAAAACATCTAGAAACATCTAGATTCTCCAGATATGGGAAATATTATAAATCATTAATGGAAATGAATTTTGGGAACTAGGTATACGGTAATGTCTCCATTAGTAACACTGAATATACACAAATCTGGAAATTGAGAAGTAGGTATACGGGTACACCCCCCCCATTTCCATCACTGTTATTAATAAATTAAATGTGACTTTAATCATCAACATTTACTTCATTAAAATATTACTTATGTTTTTACTATAAATTAAATAAAAATATAACTTATTTTATTAAAAATCATCTAAATAGCAATTTCTGACATCTAGACGCAACCAAAAACATCTAGATTTAGATGAAAAACATCTAAATTGGCAACACTGACTAGAAACGTCCAGAAATATTCGTTTTTAAATGTTAATATCCAGAAATGACCAAATTTAAAATGAAAACTGTCAATATGATGTTTCGTTGTTTAATGAAAATAAAAACTATACTTAAAAAAAATATGTATAATTTGTAGGCATAGCGACGGTAATTGTAATGTTAGAGTTGTTCCCCTTGGAAATGTACTTTTCGAACATTTGATAGATCTCTTGGACTTATTTAACATCAAATCTGTTGCGGTTATATAGAGATACAGAGGCAAATTTGTCTTCCTCGACAAAAGGGAAAATCTTATCTTCTCCCACACACCCACAAATTTACCTCTGATGTATCCCACAATCATAAGAATAAAAATAAAATAAACGTGTAGGTTCAAGAGGAAATTCAACAAGACACTGATAACAATTTATAACTGAGTTTTATTCAGTTAAATTAACAACAAAATAGATATTGTTCAAAGTGAGGAAAAGGTGACATGTAAATTGGGATTAAAGTTCAATATGCATGGCAAAATGTAATGGTAGTGAGTAGGGAGTGGGTTTATGAAGAGAAACAGTCCACACGTGTGTGTGTGTGTGCTATGTATCACCAGGTGTGAATAGCATTTCGCATGTGTGTGTCTATAACAAAACATAGAGACAGTTCAATGTATGTATGCGTAGGTGATAAGAGACAGTAGTAATTTCAAACTGCTGGCAGGAGGAGAAGAAGTGTGGTCTTCTTGTATTGATGCTGATGATGAGAGTTGAAATTGAAATGATGTCTCCCTGTACTCTTTGAAGTTGAATGCATCATTTTGAATCTCCCACTCCAGTTATATTGTGTGGGTTATTTATATAAGAAAAATATCAACTCCTTGCAAGGGTTTAGGAAGTCGGGCTTTGATTGGTTGGATATTATTTTAATGTAGATATTTGAGGTTTTCCAATAGTTAATACTTTTTGGAGGGATACTTTGTATATGAAAATTGGCGTGAAATCCTGGGAGCCTGTTTTTGCACAGAATTGTTCACTTAGGTTTAAGTGGCCCTACAAATCTAATTTATTTTCAAAATAAAATGTTATATATTACAAAATAATAGTTTATAGGGATCAGTATAAAGTATATGATATAAATGAGAATAAGTTATATCGTGCAATATTTTTCAAATTGGAAACCCATCAAAAAACTGATCGATTGAAATATGGGCATAAATATGTTTCACATTTTGTTATGTGAAGATAACAAAATGTGCTCATTTAATGCATTGGACTTTAAATTAATGATATTTAGTATCAATCAGTATAGTACCTATATGAATGACTAGGCTGTGCGGACAGAGATTGGGAAGGTTTTCCACGTTTTTTTTCAGGTCCTAAGACAGTGGTACCTGAACATGAATAGCCCTAAGTCTGCACAATGAAGTTTTAAGGTGAAGTGAATGTGCGCACAGCTGATCCCACCCTTTAAACCAAGGGTTTGTGTGCTATGGTCCACTGAGGTGGCACTGATAGCAGCAAGACTCCAAGGTCGTAGGTTTGACAGGAGTTTCCTTAACCTGGCAGATGCAAGCTAGCTATGGGGGTCTGCGGTCTCTATGTGAGAATGTTCAGAGTACCTATATATATATTCCTACATATTAATTTTTCTCACTGTGAAAAATAAATAAATGAATAATGCTATACTTTGAAGGGCATGGAAGTTCTGCTTGCCCGGGGCACCAGGAACCCTAGGCCCTGAACAAATACACATATCTAGCCCACTATTGGCTCTGCAGAATTTATTAATCCTTTTGATTTGCTTCATTAGAATCTTCAGATGAGCTACATTAAACTTCCTAAAGAGGGTCAGTTGAAATCACTTGAATTTTTGATATATTTGAATTTTTTCTTTTTTATCCTCACCTTCAAATTAAAATTCATTTGGCTGTTGTCAACTTATTCATTCAGAAATTACCATTGTGTGTAATGTATGTCTATTTACAGTATCGACCATAAATAAGTACACCCCTACCACATTTTTTAAAGAAAGTTCATTTTCTTCTAAACTAAATATAGCAGGATGTTATTATTTCTAATGGAACATTACACAATTAAAACAGATATTATCAGGTATTATTTATGACCAAACTCTACAGCATTGAAACTTTCCAATTTTTTAATTGATCACCCCCATCATGGCATGCTGCCAAAAGTCATTGGTCACGTGATGGTTTCTATTGAGTGACTAACCAGACCTGTTCGTATTCTGATTAACATAAGCTTACCTATACAGGTAGATTATTTTTAGCAATCCAAACAGACTTGGGATTAATCAACAGGTTATATCCAATTCCTCTCTGTTGAGATGACTGACATTTGATAAAAACAGATTTATTGATTTACATTGGCTAAGATAAAGATCTATTCTATAATTCTCCTCGTAATGATCTATGTCTGTTATGCTATGATTGGTCAATTAATCAACAACTGCCCAATCACAAGTGAGAGAATTTTGTAAACAAATCTGGGTTGACGGCGGGAACAGACAGAGTTGTACGTTAAATTTTTAAAATTTTTTATTATTCAACGG
>VCCN01000387.1:6979953-6990240 GCA_006491835.1 Architeuthis dux
ATAGATTTTAATAGGCTAAATTGGGAAACAAATCAGCCAGATCAGTGACGTTGAGTCTGTAAATGTTGGAAGTCTTTTTTTTTGTTTTTGTGTAAGAGACAATAATAGATTTGTTTTTATGAATGAATGCATAGTGTTGTGTTGTTCGAGGCAAGTAAGTTTTGTGGTGTGAGACAAATATTTGGTGGTTTAAAAGATTCTTTGTGTGAGAAGGTGTATTCGTTTGTAGTGTGCAATTCGTTTAGTAGTTGTTTGCTAAGGAAAAAATATGCGTGTTTCTATCAGAAAATTGCGTTCTGATCATGTCAGGTTCACCAATTTGTAGCTGTGAAATGTATGGTGTTGTTGAAGGAAAATATATAGTATATGATTATTAATATCTGACTGGTGGATATGGTTAGACAATGTGGAAAAGGAAGGATGGGAACAGCGTGTTACGTCACAAACTTGTTTATTATCATAAAGATAAATCTTTATGCATTTAGTCGTTGTGAACGACGTCCTTAGAAGAAATTTGAACATAACAGAGTAGTGCGATCATCCATGTGGTGTGGTGTGAATGAAACGAGATGTGTTTTGTGTATTATATGCCAGGTGATCTGGTTTGTTAAATGGGGAGTTACTTTTTTGGGAAGGGTCAGTGTATGGGTGTTGAAGTGAGTGGAGATGGGGTGTTTAGATAGTGGCTGTCCTTTTGGGGATTTTTAGGTGGGTCTGAGTGGTGGCTTGTGTGCTAGGGTATGGGTGGTGGTGGGGTGTGTAGATAATGGTTGTCTTCTCTGATTGTATATAATGTTTCCTAGCTACAATTAATTTTGTGGTCTGATGTTGGGTTGGGGTGAGCAATATGCCTATTCGTCGGTAAGGGGTTGTAAGTAAGTCAATGTGTCTATGTCCCTATGGGGCAAAACATGTGTCGCTCACTTGTACTAGTGTGTTGCTAGAAGTGGGGACAGTAGTCAGTGAGATGAAATGACTGGCCACATGGGAAGGAAGGGAAATGCTGAAATTGACATATGGACGAATAGATATAAATACAACAAGCATAAATGAAAATACAAAAACCCAAAATGTATAAAATATATAATAAAGGATATTATTATATATGAAATATACAAAAGCAAGAGAGTTAAGGTTTGTGAAGGTTCCTACTTAAGGTTCATAAAATAGTTCTACAAAGTAGAACTGAATGTTTCTATTGTAAGAAAATGTGTAAGAGATACATGTGTGCATGTTTTATGTACTTGGGTACTTGCCTCATATCGGTGTGTGGATTGAGTGCATGTATGTGTGAGAATCAGCAATATCTCCAACAGGGGGAGTCGTAGAGATCAAGTGTCCATGCTGTTCTGGCGTGTATTGTAAGAGCATTGCTTATATGAGGAAATGCTGTTCTCTGATTGGTTAGAAAATCCTGGAGCCTAGTGTTGTCAGCTTGATGATTGATGTCTGATCTCATCTAGGTAGCTTTAGGCGGGAATCATGTGGAGCCTGTTTTACCTTAAAAGTGTTTGAAAAGGGTTTTCAACCGAGAGATCTATGGAAGGTCATAATGTAAGCTTAGTTTAATGACAGTTATTAACAGATTGAAAATGCAACAAAAGATTATGTACTTACAGGTCCTTTTATTCAAATAATGACTGCAGTCAAACAAACACATGTATCCTTCTTAGCTCTTTCTTCTACCCATAACACAATACAATAGTGGTTGCTCGTTGACCAGAATGTAAAACAGCGCCCCTTAGCGGAAGTGGATAGAAACTCTTCTGCCTAAGGGGAATAACTCATGATACTTAACAATAATATGGTGTGAATGTTTGGAGGTGAAAAACTGACAGTAGATTACTGTGATTTGATGTTGGTTTAGCTGGCCGTACCTAATACTTCTGAAGTCATCTTTATTCTTTTAACTTCTTTTCCACTGCTAAAGTAGCTATCATTTTTTATTAGGTTTGCCAAATTATTCACAAATTCTGACTTGTCTATAATGATTATATGTTTATTGGAGTATTGTAATTATTTTGCATTTAAAAGAATGAACCATATTTTTCTTGACTATATCTTCTGCCAGGCTTTGAGCAAGTCTTATTTATAGTTAAACTATATTTTATTTTTGGTTGTATTTATTTCTTTCACTAGTTGAAACCATTTTTATTTACAAATCCTTATTTTTTTCTCTCCTTCAAATTTAAGAATCAAATATTGTTTGACTTTGAACAATCATAACCACATTTGTAGAACATATATAAATGTCTGTTTCCTTATGTTAAATGTAAAAAAAATGATATTATCACCTTACAGGGCGACTATACTCTATCAAATCTTTAGCAACAGTTTCCTTTTGATGTCACCAGAAATTAATTCACAAACTCCATTTCATTTAATGTATATCTTTATTCTTTTATTATCTGTTTGTTTTACAACATCACTGCTCGTCTTAACAAAAGATGGCTACACCCCAAATGTAAACAACACAAAACATAATGCCCTTTCTCCAATAGAACATGCAAGATCTAAGGCTTGTAACTCCATACAAAAATAAATAAATTAAAATAAACCAAATGAAAATATCTATACTTAATCAATATTAAAAGCTCTTCCCCTTTTTTCTTTTTTTTGACATGAGCAAAATCTTTATAATCTTGAAAAATCTTTCTTGTGTCCCACTATATACTTCAGTATCTTGAAAGATGGGAAACCTCTCTTAGTCAAAATATCAGCCACTTGGTAATCTTGGGAAATCCAAAGATCTCATTGACTTCCTTCTTACTCAGCATCTCCTTGAGAATGGCCACCTCAATTCTTAATCTTTTGTCTAGGATCTGTGTGGATGAATGAGTAGAATTGTGCATTCCAGAATTATCAGTCCTGCAAATTACAAGAATACTTGACATGTCATTGATATTTAGCAGTTCACAAAGATTCAGCTAGATCCACCATTGCCAGAGTTTCTGCTGCTTAGATGCTTTTGACAACTTTTCTGATTCTTTTCTTTTAATTCAATGCAAGGGAAAGCAGTTACCAAAGATAGTGTAGCCGCTCTGAGAGCTGCCATCCTCCAGGTTGGCAAAGGATGTGTCACTGTAGGCTACAATCTTTAGTTTGTATTAGATCACCAAGATTCGGAATATAAATTCATGAGATCTCCCTCTTTGCTTTTTTGATGTTTTTGTTAACTTGTCTCATAAACTCTATCTTCTCCTTCTTTATAAATGAGCTAAACTCACTAACATCAAAGATCTGTTTGTGCGTCAATCCAATCCAATTTACCATTAACTTGTGTCATTGCAGTCTCCTTTACATGATTGAGTTTCTTTTTTCCAATTTTTGAAGCTGAAACAGGAATAGGCTTCAAATCATCCTTCACATAATTGTACTGGCTGAAAAATACAATATATATATTATCCCAAAACCGTTGCTATGGAAAAGTAGCTGATGATCTTTCAAGTTAAATTCACTAGTAATTTCAGTGTATAATATATTGCCTTTCTGAGTACCCCCTTTTTTTTCCTAAGCTGTTAAAATTGCTTCTTCCTCTTTGTAAAATTAGTATGTATATTTTCTTCTAAGGATGTGGGTCGTTAGAAAAAGCGGGAAACTGAACATAATAATTGTGGTAAAGGGGAAAGGGATTAGGAAATGAGTGGTCACGGACTAACATGTACAAACACATGGTCACATCGAGGCTCTGAGAAGTAAGTTAAATTTATTTTTCTTAATAACATTGTTAGTAGTGGAAGTTATAAAAGCTTTATAGACTATATATATATATTCTGACTCCACAGCAGTTTTATTTTTGGTTGTATTTATTTCTTTTGCTAGTTGACCCATTTTTATTTACAAACCTCATTTTTTTTCTCTCCTTCAAATTTAGGAATCAAATATTGTTTGACTTTGAACAATCATAACCACATTTGTAGAACATACATAAATATCTATTTCCTCATTTTCAAAATCTTTAAAAAAAATAGTATTAACTTGCAGTAAACTTTCTCATTATCAAATACTAAAGCCAATTCTGTGTTTGATGTTATGTTTATTTCATCATCTACTTATATAATGAACAGTGTGATTTTTTTAGTTCTCTGTCAGTAATCATGGACTCCTCCATTTGATGGTAAGAAGTTTGCTGGCAAAATATCTCCTACCCACCATTTGAAACAATGAACTCTTCCACTGTAGCGAGTTTTTTAGATTCTTTTCTACAAAAAATTGTCTAGTAGAATTCAAATACAGGTAGTCCATGCTTTTCAAAAGTTTGCTTTAAACATTTTTACAGGGCGAGAAAAAAGGGGCTAGAGCACGATTAAATGTCTGTGGTCGAGACCCTGGTCTGAGGAAAAAGAGAGATTTCAAAGTTGGCGTTTGTCATGTAGGGGGTGCGTTTGTCATGTAGGTTGTGCTCTGATGGGATGGGCTCCAATCCAGTGTGTGGAGAGCTCCACTTACGGGAGACAACTCTTATTTTTGGATCACCACAGAATAACTAGTTGATGCGTGAATTACAAAAGATGGTTGTTAGGAAAGATTCTGCATAAATTGACCAGACAGTTTCAGACTGGATTTCAGGGCATCTTTTAGTTCTGCAAACTCCAAAGCTTCTTTCTTGTTCTTGTCTTGTAGCATTCCTGTCTCTATTTGAATTACTTATAAAATTGCTTTACTAATAAATAGTAAGTAAAACTAATTGACACTCTCTTCACATCAGATGATCATGATAATTACTTTCAAGAGCAGTTTCAACAGTTTACAAATTTATTTGCTCTGACCATTCAGATATGCGTGCAGCCTCAATGCATTGTCGTTTCGTGGAATTATGTGTGTGTTTGATGATGTGGGTTTTCTCTAAGCTAAACACACACCCACAATTTTAGCTTACAGAAAACCCACATCATCAAATTCCACAAAATTATGATGCATCGAGGCTGTGCTCATATCCGAATGCAAAATGATATCCCAAAGACCTGAGTATTTCCAACTTGCAACAGCCCTAAATAAGCTAATTTTAAAGTAACACAACATCAAAATCATAAATAATACACACACAAACAGTACACACGCATATATACACACACACTGGTATCCACATACAAACATACACCCACCCACATATGTATATAAGCATATACATACCCAGCTATATACACACACGAGAACCCCCCCTGATTCAATAGAAGGAACACACACGCACATACAGACACACAATAACTTGATCTCATAGACCCACTTCAGCATTCATACTTATCTGGACAGAACTTCCAGGAAACATAAATCACACCAACCACCCCCACCCACTTAACAGCCTACATACAGAACCACCTAATCTAAACACTCTGTCCCCTACCCACTTTATAGCTGATACACATACACAGACCAACTTAATCTAAGCACCCACAACCCACTTGCTCAAAGACCCATAAAGAACTTTCAACCAAATAAACCAGGTTACCTAGGCTTAGAAAACACCCTTTATTTCATTTCTACTATCCGGCATGGATAGTTTCATTTTTCTGCAATGTTCAAATTTCTTCTGATGAAGTCGCTTGCAGCGATGAAGTGCATAATGGTTTATCTTCATGATAATAAGTATGTTTGAGACATAACACACTTTTCTTAATCTTTCTTTTCCACATTGTCTAATCACATCCACCATTCCTGTCGGATTCCCTTACATCCACATAACAAACATTATGTTTTGTATATGTGGACGATATAAAAAATGTTAAATGTTAGGTTTCTGAAAATGAAATTGCTGAATTTTTTAAGCTTGATACTTTTACTATTTTATTCTATTCATCAGATAAAAGCTGATCTAAAATGACCTAAAGAAAGAAAGGTGGCACCAGAATGCAATCTACAGTATTGGCCATAAATAAGTACACCCCTACCACTATGTTATAGAAATTTAATTTTCTTCTAAACCAAATATAGCAGGATTTTATTATTTCAAGTGGAACATTACCCAATCAAAACAGATATTATCAGGTATTATTTATGACTAAACTCTCCAGCATTGAAACTCTGTTGCCAAAAATATGAATATGTTGCCGTACAAAGATTAGTACAACACCACGAAAAAATATTTTTGGCAACAGAGTTTCAATGCTGTAGAGTTTGGTCATAAATAATACCTGATAATATCTGTTTTGATTGTGTAATGTTCAACAAGAAATAACAAAATCCTGATATGTTTGGTTTAGAAGAAAATTAACTTTCTATTAAAAATGGGCGACACTGTAGATAAAAATGGATAGATAATAGTCGATAAGTAAATGATCTGATATACCAACCAAAGTATGATGATGCAATTTTTCAACTGGTGGAATTTAATTTTAGGCAAGTTTCACCAATTGAGTAAAATGTTTGAATGAAATTCAACATTTAAATTCTAATAATAATGTGGATTTACAATTGTTGCTTTGGTTTTTGTATTTTTAATCTTAGGTCGAAATTCTGTCAATTTTGAGCGTACATACAAAATTTCATAACAAAGTTATCCAATTGAGAAAAAGGACACAACGAAGACAGACACCCATAGCGAATGATAGTCCACAGCCTTTTTTCCACTGAGGACAAAAAGAAAGAGTAGAAAAGAAAAAGATGATGAGAAAAGAGAGGTCAGTAGTAAATAGATACTGAACTATACTTTTTGTCCAATTCAATACTACAATAAAAAAATTTCTTAGATTTCAGTCAGTTCTAATTTACTTAAATGTTTTTACCCACCCTCATATTCCATCCCCATGATTGTATGGGAACACTTAGGCTAAGGGGTGCAAAGGACTTAATTTGACCCAAGATTTACATGGTTTTGACCGAATTATACTGATTTGCGCGAGATATTACACTGTTTTCACCGAATTGTCCCTCTGGCTTATATGCCTATGTCCATCACTTCTATATTACTGACACTCTTCAATTGCTGCTTTGGAAATAATTTCCCATTCAAAACTTTTATCATATCAATTGTTACAGCCTAATGAACTGTCACAAAGCAGAAAGGCTGTGATTTATTCAATTTTCCTACAGCAGAGCCTATCATTTACAGAAGACATCATTAGTTTAATTGAGCTTATTTGGTAAATAACCAACAAAATCTGCATTTTGAAAGCAATCATTAACAATAAAACAAAAAGAATTTGTTTAAATGAATGCTTGGAGTCCTGTTCACTCAAATCAATCAAGTGGAACTGTTGCAATGATCTTTTTATATGTAAAAGGTTTTGCGTTAAGTAGGTATGCTTTATTTTGCCAGCTCGCAATTCTGTATACAGGTATATCTTGATTAATGCGGTTAATTTGTTCCAAAATTTTCTGTACTGTGCAAAATCACACCGTTCAAGGTCTTATTGTAATTTAATGTGTCTTTTTTTCAGCTTATATCTAGTTACATTCATTTCTACAGCAATACCATAACCGTACTAAATCAAAACCGCACTATTCAAGGTATTACTGTACCTCAAAACTAATGGATTCAAAATGTACACTAAAGAAGCGCTAAGCCCACGAGGCTGTAGAAAATCTTTATGTATTTTGGCGATGCCCTAAGATAAACTTACATCTTATCCTATTCTGCTTTCATAGATTCAACTGATAAATTGTCCAAGGTCACAGGGGTTGCCTACACAACTGAACATGTTCACAATGACCAAGGAATATTTCTTATAACAAATTCTTTTCTTCTTTTTACTTAATTTTTCCATTGTTGCTTTTCGAATGCTGAAGAGTTCTTATCAGGTCATATTCCTTTCAGATATCTTTGAAAGTACTGGATTCAAATAAAATGTCAGGTTTATGGTGTGAACATTAGATTGACCTTTGAAATTCTGAGCAAGGATTTTAAAATATATCATTAGATATAGAGGAGAGGACAAAAGTTTTCTTTACTTTATTCTTAACTTTCACAATTTTATTTTCTACTAGCAGATGTACCCGGTCTTGCCCGGGATTCTAAATATCTAAAATGAATACAATCACATGAGTTAACTATACTGTGTATGAATTGCTTTAAAAAAGATGCTAATAATCTTTACTTGGTCTGGGAATGTTGATTCTATCAAAATTGTTGTTTCCAAGCAATTAAGAAAATAGTTCTATTTTACCTGTATAAACATTTGTAAAAACAAACATAAATCAACAAATATAGGACCTAAGATGAACTTTTATTCTTACAATGGGTGTAACAAACCTTTTACAATTATTACTGCCTAAGTTGTAGAGAGACATATATTACCTACAGATATACCTGCATCATACAGTGAATATGCTGGCCTCTGTCAAGCTTGACAATGGGTGTAACAAACTTTTTACAATTATTATTGCCTAGGTTGTAGAAAGACATATATTACCTACAGATATACCTGCATCATGTACAGTGAATGCAAAAACTATCCAATAGATTTACAAAAGTCCACTTTAACATCTTTTACACAGCTTCAAAATTGACAGAATTTGGACCAAAGATTTTGTTGGCAGAGGCCATGAAAAAAAGATACGGGTTTCTTGCCATGAATGATAAAATACAATCTAATCAGGTCAAATCCTAGAGAGTGATCTTTGGCAGATTTTGACATTTATTGGATTAAGTAGTCTTACATGTCTTAGAAGCTATGAATCTGATTGGTCGAGCATTAAATTGACTTGTGCCTTATATTTAAATTCATCAGGAAGTAATTTGATTGGAATATACTGAATATAATGTAATGACTTTGTTACTACAGTATATTCAGCTAGGTCTTTAGCTGATTCAGTGGGGGGAAAACAACACAGACATGATTAAATGAAACTAGTAGGACCACTATTAATTCTACAATGCTTATTTGTAATTTAGGAATAGAACATGAATTCATTGATTCCTTTTGATAAAAAAAAAGAAATCATCTAACTACAATTGAAGAAATCTCTGTGGATGTTATGCACCAAGATAACTGGACAACTGGCCATTGTATGAAGTTGATATTCACTATATATATTAGTCAGCACACCAGGTAGTGTTGAGTTTGAAGTTGTTTGGATCAGTGGTTCTCTAGAAATCTAATAAAAATAGATAAAAAACTACAGATTATAGATATTTTATCTAAAATTATAGATCTAAATTTAGATATAAAATATCTAAATTGGCAACACTAGAAGAAGTAACCGAAATAATTCGAAGCAGTAATTTGGTATGACCGACGGAAGATTAACTTTCATGACAATTATGACAGGTTGCTCTACATACCATAAAGTCCAGGCCCTTCCAAACATGCACTTTTGGAATGGACACTTCCCTAGTATAAATAATTTTAAATAATGGCGTATCTATTTATGAATTAATGCTCTTGATGAAGAAGAAAAAAACGCATTAACTTTAATCTTTAAGAAGTTCATGAAAGATAATCTTCCTTGAGGAAAAAATACTTTTCTCTGCCTTGACATTCTTTTCTGCTCAACTTTTATTATTTTAATGTTTATACTCTGCAATGGCCTGTCTCTGTAAAATAAACATATTCATTACACTGTGCAACACAGTTTTTGTTCCTCGGTACCCAGCATAATTTTCCTAATTGCTTATGTGTAGACCATCTACCTAGGAAAATTAATCCCCATGAAATCCTCAAAAGAAGAAGAAATCAGGTGAAGAATCATTCTAGTTTGGCAAGCTTTTGGTAGAGTAAGCTCAACCTTCAAGGACAAGAAAATCCCATTAGTCCTAAAAAGAATGGTCTACAACCAATGCATCCTCAGAATAGTCACCTATGGAGCTGAAACATGGAACCTAACCAAAAGATCGGCCCTCAAACTGAGAACCATGCAATGTGCACAAGAGAGAATCATGCTCAACATCACATGGAGAGATCATAAGACAGCACAGTATATAAGAGAGTCGGGGATATCATAGAATCCATTAGAAAACTCAAATGGTCATGTTGCAAAAGATTGGCTCCCAAACTAAGAACCATGCAATGTGCACATGTCAGACATTCACTGGACATCACAACTCACAACCAGAGATCATATGCGAAACTGTAGCTGGCAAAAAATAAGATGGCGTAGTCCTAAGAATAATGGTATACAACCAATGTGTCCTCCTGATAGTCACCTATGGAGCTGAAAAATGGAACCTAACCAAAAGATTGGCCCTCAAACTGAGAACTATGCAATGTTCACAGGAGAGAATCATGCTTGAGATCACAAGACAGACAGCACATTATATTAGAAAAGAAACAAAGGTCAGACATATCATATAAACCATTAGAAAACTGAAATGGCAATGGGCTGGCTATGTTGCAAGAATGCCAGACAATC
>VCCN01000387.1:7017201-7035604 GCA_006491835.1 Architeuthis dux
TCAGTTTTTAAGTTGGCTGGCTGGCTATGTATGTATGTATCACACATACAGACAGGCCACACCAATGAAGCTAGAGGGGTGAAAATTTAAACATTTACTCCTTATTATCTCTAGCAAAACATTTTTGTTTGTTTTTTGAAAATTCCCCTCTAAATAGGTTTTTAGTTGGGAGTTCAATTTGCAATGTAAGTTTATGCTAAATTGGTCCCTCAGTTTGTGTCTGGCAACATTTACACTTGTTTTTGACGATTCAGACTTTTTTTTAGTGATCACTGACCAACAAAAGCCGAGAGAAGTAACTTATAGATTGATCACCTCCTTTTTCCAGTTTTTTAATTGATCACCCCCAACATGGCATGCTACCAAAAGACGTTCATCACCGTTTCTATAGAGTGACTAACCAGACCTGCTTTAGATAACTGAAAAAGAGTTGTAGCTAATCAATAATTGATTGACAAACGAGAGTTGTGATTGATTTTCTTGATATTCCTTATGTTTATTCACATCATTCACATCATTAATCAGTCACATTTTCACACTTTACTTCATGTATGTCTTGTAATTCTATTCAATATCTCACTGTAACTTGTTAATCAGCGCTACTCGCAACACTGGTGTAATGACTTGGGCTTTGAAGGAATGTTATGATATACTACCGCAAGAGGTCATTTCCAGGCCAACACCTGTGCGGAAGTGGAAGTGACCCGGGGACCTTAGGAAATATGTATATGCATAGGTGTCTCTCTCAGAGGACAAAGACCACTATACAACAGGAAGTCAAACAATATATATAAAAGACAACCTACCTTTTTTTCTATGTAGAAACACAAGGAGATCAGTCAAGTTCTTCAGTTTCTTCTTAAGTATTAGTACTGGTTAGAATAGAGTGTGGTTAGCATTTAGAAGATTCAGTTAATCTTTAGATATGCCTGATTTAAGGAGATTCCATATAGATACATCCGGGCTTGTCTTGCAAGTTGACTCTGACTGGTGATTCTGACTAAAAGCACAGCAAATTTGGGATGCTGAGGTTGATCCCAAGGTCAACTGTCTAGACAAGTAGGAAATGTTTCTAAAAATAGCACAAACCAACTCTTGTTGTCCAGAGGTCATGACAATTGGTTTATTGCTGGGTTTAGGCTATCCATGTGTCCTGACATTTATATGTATCCATCTATCTATGTATGTATCAGAACTTTACCCAGCTCTAACCGTTCATAGTAGAAACTTGAAATTTTGCACACACACACTCCACTCAATGAGTAGGGAAAATGTTGTTTTTTTTTTTTTAAATTCCCCCCAAAATAGGTTTTTAGTGGAGGGTTCATTGTACAATGTAAGTTTATGCCAAATTTATCCCTTAGTTTGTGTCCAGCAGCATTTTCAAATGTTTTTTTTAAAATTTGGACTTTTTAGTGATCATTTCCCACCAACACTGTTTAATTTACAAGGTAAAAAGAATCATATATAGGTGGCGGTGATTCATAATTTCCCTTGGAATGCTAGTTCTTTTTACTTTCTTTTACTACCACCAGTTGGCCATTATCTGGAATACACACACACAAAGATAAAGAATGAGCACACAGAGATAAGAATGCATATAGATCTAATTATTCTTATATTTGATATGTATGTCTCAGACTTTGGATATGTGTGCTTGAATCTCTATTTGCACTTTTGCACTCCCATAATCAATTCTACAATAATCTGAATATATAAGTTGCAGCAATGAAATCGATCAGGTTTTACATAATATCATCTGGATGTCCATGATTCAGTTCAATCACATGACTTGAAATTCTTATCTCTGTGAATTCTGCACCATTTCAATATTGGTAACTGTGGCTCATTAACTCTTGCACCTGTCAAACAGAAATGTTATCGACTGCCGTTGGGCAGACAACAATACTTGTGAAAATGAATCAGGGGAATAATAACTTTCATTCTTATCATTATGATATCCAAGCTTAGCCATTTTGCTGGCAGAATTTCCAGTTTTATTTCATTTAATCATTGAGTTTTAATGAAAGAAATTTTCTTGTGTTCAAAGCAAATTTATGTGTTTTCTTTATAATGTGAGATACCGACCACCATGGTCCAGTGGTAGAGTGCTCATCTCCGGTTTGGTAGGTTGTGGTTCAATCCACTGCCAAGTCATAGCAAAGACTTTAAAAATGATACTCAATGGATTTCTAAGCACTCAGTATAAGGAGTATGATTGAGGAAGCCTGGAGAGGGATGGGCTCCGTCAGGCAATCCCATCCAGGACACACCCGTGAAAATGGGTGTCCCAATGACCTGGTACACAATGCCTCTTGGTTAAGCTCTCAGCACAAGGACTAGGATTGAGGAATCTCTCTCTGGAGCTAAGGGGTTATTGCCAAATCATGGACACACTGGTTCTCGTAAGATCACCTAAGTTAAGCAACGTTGAGCCTGGTCAGTACCTAGATGGGTAACCATTGGGAAATACCAGATGCTGTAAGCAGAACAAAGCTTTGACAGATCTGGAAAGCCAGAAGTGGATCTTTAAAACAATTGGCTGTGTGTACCTAAGTTTGTGACACCCTTGATGAGGGTGTAAGTGGAGAACAATGATACATAACTAATGTGAGATTGAAAATGAGGTGACAAGGGTTGATAAAGATTTAAGAATAGAGGATGTCCAATAATATGGTGTCCAATTTTTTGCTGGACAGTTTTCCAGTCTTATTAATCACTGTTACCAACAACAGACAGGTTTAAATACTGTTGCTGGGTTTAGGTTATTCATGTGTTCAGACATTTATATGTATCTATGTATCTACCTATGTATCTGAACTTCGCCCAGCCCTAACCGTTCATACTAGAAACTTGAAATTTTGCACATACACTCCCCTCAATGAGTAGGGAAAATGTTTTTTTGCTTTTTGAAAATTCCCCCCCATAACAGGATTTTAGAGGGGGGTTCAATATGCAATGTAGTTTAAACCAAATTGATCCTATAGTTTGTATTCAGCAGCACTCTCACTTGTTTTTTGAAAATCCCTCCCCCTAAATAGATTTTTAGAGGGGGTTCAATTTAAAATGTAAGTTTAAACCAAATTGATCCTTTAGTTTGTGTCCAGTAGCATTCTCACTTGTTTTTTGAAAATTTGGACTATTTAGCTGGATGACTGATTAGGAACATCAGGTGGTGGGTGCTACTTGTAGCCTTGTGTCAGACTAAGCAAAGCTCAGTAAATAAACTAGAAAACACTAGAGAGTGCATACCTCTGCCAATGCCAGGGGAATTAATTGTGCATGGATCCTCCCCAAAACTTCTTCTGTAGCCTATTGTCCCCACTTCTACAAAATTTCATTGAATTTCATTGAGTACTTTTGGAGATATTATGTGGACAGACAGATGGATGGAAAGATACAACTCAATACATATACCCCTCCAACTTTGTTGGCAGAGGTAACACAACTGAACATAGTTTAAAATATATGACTAATGGCTATGTCATCCATACAGATGCCAGTGTATCAAGAAGTCATTCATATTTATATATCTGAAGCCATAAGATGTATTTAACATATTGATTATTATACAATCACACAGAAAAACGTTGATAAAATAAAGAAATATTTATGACAGGGGATTTTAGGTTTAACCATGTGAACAGATGCCTTTTTTTCTACTGGATGTGAGCAATTTTCAAGAGAAAAAGAATAAAGAATGTTCAGAAAGTCCTTGGTAAAGCAAACAATTACGTAAATCAAACTTAATGGATAAAATGGCTGAAATAGGAACAAACAATTCACTACTCCCCCTCCAAAAACACAAAACCAAAACATTTTGCTTATTTGCCAAAGATATTTGAACAAATTAGGGTATTTTGGGTGTGCTGAATCTAAAACTGACATTAGTTTTGCTGAATTGGCTCTAGTTTTCGAGATAATGGATACCCCATAAATTATGATTTTTACTCCAATATGACCAGTAGCAGACATAAGTCTGCAACACCCTTGATGAGGGTGTAAGTGGAGAACAATGATACGCAGCAGGGTTTGGTTTATATTTTCAGTCTTTAACATTGTTTTTATCTAATCTAACCTTTAATCTTATCTTTAACACTGCTTTGCAGATTCATCTATTTCATATAATATCAAATTGGTTAATTAGAAACTGTCAACCAAAGCTGTCAACATAGGTTTCTTCAGTTTTTAAGCTTGTATGTATGTATGTATGTATGTATGTATGTATGTATGTATGTGTCACATGTACAGGCTGCATCAATGGAGCTAAAGGGCTGAAAATTTAAATATTTACTCCTTATTATTCCTAGAAAAAACGTAAACTTGGACAATCAAAAAGGATGACTCGAAAAACTTGTTTGTAAAAATATGAGACATATTTTTATTTCATAGCATACACTTTGTCGGCTGGAGAATGAAGAGTGGGAGAGAGATAAGGTGTGCCCGCGAGACCGTTCCCAACAGGGACACCGGTCTCGTGCCTTCCAGCCTGGCTTAGGCGATTTGCCTCTCTGGCTGAGTCCTCTGAGTTTCTGTGTCTCTTAGCTTCCTTTATCAGGTTTGAACGCCCACGCTGGTGTCGTTTCCGGTTTCTACATCTTGTTTTTTGGACATCTTCGCATATGCTAAGGTGACCGGGTCACTTCTATTTCCACACAGGTGTTTGGCACCCAAAATAACCTTTTCATGGTAGTATATCATAACAATATGAAGGTGATGAAAGAAAGGTATCAAGGCAAATACAACAGACACATGATGGCAGATAACTGCTGGAACTGCCAACGTGTATTGTCCTGCTGATCTACAGAAAAGAAAATTTCACAAACAGCATTTTTCTTTGCATTAACTCTTAATATAAGAAAATTTTAATTTAATATCAAGGGGAATAACTACTGATAAAAGTTACCTCCTTTTCAGCTTTAGGTGAATTTTATAATTTATTTTTTATACCATAATAAATTTACCAAAATTTGTTTCTTCCACCGAAGAGCTCTGCTGTCAATTAGGAGTGGTATCAAGCAGTTTATGAATTTGAATTTAAAAGTTAATTGTGATTACCTGAATCGGCATACTTTGTTTTTATGTTATTGTACTGCATACAACGACATTAGGTATTTTTCATGTGTTTTGTATGATTTGTGACAGTTTCCAAGTGATTTGTGGGTAGGCTATACCTGAAAATTAGATTTTATGCATTTTTTATGATTTTCAATAAGGTTCGGAAATTTTATGATAAAAATGAACGTAAAATTAATTCCAGACATAAATCTGAAATCAGTTAGAAGACTAAATACCTGAAGATAAATTCAGTAACAAATGTTGTATAGTGCCTTTGTCCTCGGGAGGAAAATCGTGAACTTGGATAATCAAAAAGGATGACTCGAAAAACTTGGTTGGTAAAAATATGAGACATATTTTTATTTCATAACATAGATTTTTGTCGGCCGGTGGATGAAGAGTGGGAGAGAGATAAGGTATGCTGAGAGAAAGTTCCCAACAGGGACACCAGTCTCATGCCTTCCAGCCTAGCTTAGGCGATCTGCCTCTCTGAGTTTTCTGTTTCTTCCGTATCCTCTTCGGCTCTGTGCTTTATAGGGTTTTCGAACACCCGTGCTCGTGTCATTTCCAGTTTCCACATCCTGTTTTTTGGACACCTACGCATATACCTATTTCCTAAGGTGACCGCTTCACTTCTATTTCCGCACAGGTGTTTGACCTCGAAATGACCTTTTCGTGGTAGTATATTATAACACAAATATATATGTATGAAAATGAAAGGGGCTCTGAAGGCTGAGAGAGTTGAATTCTCAAATATGGTGGCATCTCACTGCTTAATTATTATTTGTATAATATGTTTTACTCTAGTCCTCCCTCTGACCTAACAAGTAGAGATGACAATAGATGGGGGAAAAGACTAACCGATTGGTGCCCATGGTAGATAGAAGGAGAGACCCTAGAAGAGGTCAATGAATACATCTACCTAGGACAGGTAATAAAGCTAGAGAAAGACCATGACTGCAAAATAAAATGACACGATAGGTGGGAAAGCATTTGGTATGAATAAAGACATTCTGAAGAGCATGTTGCCAATGTGCTTAAAGCGTAAAGTATATAACAATTGCGTAATACCAGCCATGACCTATGGATGCGAAACCTGGAAATTAACAAAACGAGCTGAAAACCAATTTAGAATAGCAGAGAGAGCCATGGAAAGAGCAATGCTAGGAATAACTCTAAGAGATAGAAAAGGATCATCTTGGATCAGAGGGAGGACTAGAGTGAAAGATATTATACAAATAATTAAGCAGCAAAAATGGAGATGGGCTGGTCACCTAGCAAGAAGAGATGATAATAGATGGGGGAAAAGGCTAACCGACTGATGCCCATGGGACAGTAAAAATCATAGAGAAAGACCATGACTGCAAAATAAAACAATGCATAACGATAGGTTGGAAAACATTTGGTATGAATAGAGACATTCTAAAGAGCATAAAGTATACAATGATTGCATAACACCAGCCATAACATACGGATGCAAAACATAGAAATTAATAAAACGAGCTGAACAGCAACTTAGAATAGCACAGAGATCCATGGAAAGAGCAATGCTAGGGATAGAAAAAGATCAACATGAATCTGATGGAGGACTAGAGTGAAAGATATTATACAAATAATTAAGCAACAAAAATGGAGATGGGCTGGTCACCTAGCAAGAAGAGATGACAATAGATGGGGGAAAAGGCTAACTGACTGGTGCCCATGGAACAGTAAACACAGTAGGAAAAGACCAGACACAAGATGGATGGACGAGATAGAAAAGTTTGCCGGTAAGACGTGGCAGAGGTTAGCACAATCTAAGTCGTCATGGAAGGAGATGAGAAAGGCCTTTATCCAGCAGTGGACTTATAACGGAAGATAATGATAATGATCATGATGATTATCTTACAAATTAGAGCCAATCTAGCAAAACCCGATACCACTTTCAGAATCATTTCTCCCAAATTACTTTAAAATGGCTCTGATATCTTTGGCAATAAGATTAGTGTCACCAAGTGCAATAGCAACTGCCATTCATTGAATGACAATGAGCAAACGGATGTTGTCTGGTTGTTTCATTGTTGCAGACAAATTATAAGTGCACATTAAGAGACATTAATGAATGAAGGAGTTCAATTGCCCAGAAAATTCTTTGGATGTTTATGACCATTTTCAAAATTATAGACAGTATATTAATGAACTTGTTTGCTAAATTAAGTATTCTCTATGTCTGCCTGAAGCCACAAATCTAAACACTGGGAAACATCTTCATGCATTATTCCTGTATTATTTTATTGTCAGTAATCTGCTTTGCAAATAAATGTATATTGTTGAATGTGAAGCTCTTCATCGAAAGATGCTACTTGCAAATGTGTCAAATTGCTACTTTTATATTTTAGTCTTAACTCTTAAATTCATATAAAAGAATTTGAATTTTGAATCAAAAGAAATAACTACTGATTAAAGTTACCCCCCTTAGACTTTTAGGTAAATTTTAAAAATTCTATCGAGCGACTAACCAGACCTGTTTTTATTAGCTTTTTATTTGAAAAAAAGAAAGAAAATTCTTTTTCACTAAGAAAGTTTCTGTGACTTGATTTTAAGTTACACAAGATTAACTTATTTTCTTCAAACAAAAGACTTGCCCAAGGTCTACTTCTTATTCTACAAGTCTTTCTTTTCTCCAATAGTTTTAAAGTCTCTTTTTAATCACTGCTACCCACAGCACTGGTTTATTGCAGGTTTTAGGTTATTCAAGTGTTCTAACATTTATATGTATTTATGTATCCAGACTTTGCACAGCCCTAACCATTCACAGGAGTCTCTTTTCTTTCTTTTCTCCAATAGTTTGAAAGTTTCTTTTCTTTCTTTTCTCCAATAGTTTTAAAGTCTCTTTTCTTTCTTTTCACCAATAGTTTCAAAATCTTTTTTCTTTCTTTTCTCTTATAGTTTCAAAGTCTCTTTTCTCTCTTTTCTCCAATAGTTTCAAAGTCTCTTTTCTTTCTTTTCTCCAAAAGCTTTAAAGTCTCTTTTTTATGTGCAATAGCAAAATTAATTTTGTCAATGTCATAATCTGTTTCAGCAAATTTTATACACTAGTAGATAAAAACAAATAGAAAGCTGAGAAATAAGAAGAGCGACAAAAATATTCCAGAATTTGATAAATCAACATAATTACTTGAAAGAGAAGATATCTTCATCAAAATATCTCTTTTATAATCAATTTGGAGGCCAAGGGCTGTTTTAAAATGTGCAAAGATGCATGTTCCCCATATTCAATAGAAAAAAGACAGATCTGATTAGTCACTCTATAGAAACCATCACGTGACTTTTGGCAGCATGCCGTGTTGGTGATGATCAATTAAAAAATTGGAAAATGATTAATTTACTTCTCTTGCTTTTTGTTGGGCAGTGATCACTAAACAAACAAGTGTGACTGCTGCTGGACACAAACTAAGGGACCAATTTAGCATGAACTTAAATTTTAAATTGAACCCCCACTAAAAACTTATTTGGGGTGGGGGTTTCAAAAAACAAGAACACTGTTAATTTTCAGCCTTCTAGCTCCATTGAATTTTCAAAAAAACATGTATGCTGGACACAAACTGGGGTTCAATTTAGGATAAACTTACATTGCAAATTGAACTCCCCATAAACCTATTTAGGAGGAAATTTTCAAAAAACCAAAAAAGTAAAAAGAGTAAATGTTGAAATTTTCAGCCCTCTCACTCCATTGGTACGGCCTGTATGCATGATACATATATACGTTGCCAGCCAGCCAGCCAGCCAGACCAACTTGAAAACTGAAGAAACCTATGTTGACAGTTTTTGTGACAGTTTTGGTTGATGATTTCTAATAATATAGTGTGAATGTAAGAATGGTTTCTGGAATGTTCTGTTAACCAAGAATTCCATTATGGTTCCTTTGAATTCCATTGTTATTTATTGATCAAAGACACCCCAAAGGCAGAAATGTAAGAATGGGAAGAGTTTTGAAAAATGGACTCTGACAAAGGAATAAAAATGGATCAATTGAGAAAACATTATTTCATGTCGACTGTAACAAATAAGTTTGGAAAATACAAAGTTTCATCTTTTTTATTAAGAACTATACTTCAGTGTAAAAAGAAAATAAGTTTCTACTAAGTCTGTGACAGACTGATGGTCTAAATAGGTCGAAACATGTCTCTGACTTGATAGCCAAAGTTAAGCTGTAGCTGTGTCGGTGCCATGTCCGACTGTGCCTGCCTGCAATATATTAATTGTAGCTCCATTGGTGCAGCCTGTATGCGTGATCCAGCCAGACAAACTTAAAAACTGAAGAAACCTTTGGAAGAAAATAAGTTTCTAGTAAGTCTGTGACAAACTGATGGTCTAATTAGGTGGAAACATGACTCGATTGCTGTAGCAGTGACTGCACTAGGTCCAACTGTTCCCCCCTGCAAATTGTTAATTTGCACCCCTCACAAATGTAAAAGGTTTAAATGGTAGGTCCGATTGCGCCCCAAGAGTCCCAGCACCTACCTTCCACAGTTGCTTGCGGGTGCCACACACCGCCTCTGCTGTAGTCAGTGCTAAATGAATGACCATTTGAAATAAGGTTTTCATATTCCACTTGAATGTGTTGTTATCTGACTCTCATCTTACCATGTCCAACAAACAATTTTAAAGTATAAGCGATGAAAATAACACTAAAAAACATGTAATTAATCTTGTCCAATCCAGGTTGTTAAGTCTTTTTATATTCTATTTCATCTTTAATAAAAGAAAAAGAAAAGATTTGTTACTTGCGGTTCAAAGATAAAAGAATTCTTACGGCCCTCTAAAAGTATGTAGGCTAGCAAACCCCTTCTTTTTCCTTCTCTCTCATCTGATTACTAAGTTTCACCCTCTTATCTGATAAACTCCTGCTGCTAACCATATTTAACTCTTAATTTCATGAATTACTTGATACTGCTTGACAGTGGAACTCTTATGTGAATAGAATAGAAATGTGAAATGGAAGTAACTTTAATCTGTAGTAATTCCCCATTATAACAATATCCAATTTTTTCTATATGAATTTGAGAGTTAAAGTTTTCCTTTCTTTTCTATCCTTCACCATTGGTACCATTTTTTTTTCAATAAAAGATTAGTAATAACTTTCAATTCAGATTTAACAGTTTATTAATGACTTTTGATCAAAAATTAGCAGATTTGTCACAACTTTGGATTAAAACAAAAATAAGAGAAAAATAAAGATTTCTTACTTGGGGTTCAAATTTAGAAAAAATTCTTATGGCCCCCCCAAGTATGTAAGCTAGCGGAGAAAGTTTCAAGCAAACCTACAGTACCCATAAAAAATGATGGGATTATTTATGTATGGATTATCACATCTGCCTTGGACAGGGTATCTGTGTGCTCTGCCTAGAATCAAAGTGTCGCACCTAGGCTCTCTGCCAAGGATCAGAATGCAGTATCTGTACACTCATTAAAAAGTGTTATGCACAAAAAATATATATATGTATGGACGCAAAATGCGTTTCATGTATGTGAATAACTGAACTCAACCTATTTAGTTTTATTTAATGGTTTATAAACATAAAATTGATGCACAAATTAATTCCAGTAATCCTGCCAGATTATGTAATTTATTAAATGATTTGTAGACAATAGGCAACTTTTACAACTGTTTAATTTAAATAGGTATGGTTAGTCACTCAATAGAAGCCAACACATGGCCAATGTCTTTTGGCAGCATGCCATGTTGGGGATGATCAATTAAAAAAAGAAATTGGAGAAAGGGTTGATCAATGAATAGGTTACTTCTCCCGCCTTTTGCTGGATCACTAAAAAGTCCAATTTAAAAAAAACAAACAAGTGTGAATGCTGCAAGACACAAACTATGGGACCAATTGACCACCAAAATAAGTTCTGGGGGGGAGAGACTTATTTTGGTGGGGAATTTTAAAAAAACAGACAAATACTTTTTGCAGACATAATAAGGAGTAAATGTTTAAATTTTCAGCCCTTTAGCTCCATTGGTGCGGCCTGTACACATGAGACAAACAGAGATAGATAGCCAGCCAGAATCACTTAAAAACTGAAGAAACCTATGTTATCTATGTTGACAGTTTTATTTGACGGTTTCTAATTATTGTGTATTTAAGATGTTCCAAATACCTAGAAAATACATAATTTTGTACCATGTGGATGATATGATAATTTTAAAAGCCTGTGATTAGCGGATACATATTAAACAGAAACAATTACATATACCCATATATATTTACAAGATATATATATATATTTATGACACTAGACAAAATAATACCAGGAAAGCTTTTTTCTTCTGACACTTCTCTCGCCTTTTCTTGGGCAGTGATCAATAAAAAGTCTGAATTTTCAAAAAAACAAGTGTGAACAGGCACATAGAAAGGGACCAACTTATCACAAACTTACATTGCAAATTGAAACCCCCACTAAAAACCTATTTAGGAGGAGAACTTTCAAAAAACAAATAATGTGTTTTTTTTAGACATAATAAGGAGTAAATGTTGATATTTTTCAGCCCTCTAACTTAATTGGTACGGCCTGTACATACATAGCCAGCCAGACCCACTTGAAAACTGAAGAAACCTATTTTGACAGTTTTGGCTGACTGACAGTTTCTAATTATATACATGGGGAAAATAAGATGAAAATGATAAAAACATAAAGAAATTTAGTCACAGGTGAATGAAATTATGTGATAAAGACTCAAGGGTGAATGGAAATGAAATAGTTTAAGAAACACTGCTTTAACTGATATAACTTTTAGCAATGATTTCCCGGTTGTAATTTTCCTCTTAAAAATCACAACGTACCGAATGCCCTATCAATTATTTCTTTTAGAAAACAAAAGAAGTCTTGTAAATTTCAATGCCATCATGGTTATCTCCCTTGCTGTCTGCTGCTAAAAAAATAACAAGTTGTTATTGTGATTGGTAGTTGAGCATTATTGCCCTTAGAGTGAAGTGGTGTCCCATTAAAGACATAGAATTGAAAGCCTCTTGTACCCTTTTATGAGTTCTTTTGTTCTTATTCTTTATGGTTATTTGTTCTGAACTGGCAATAATTAGCAAAACAACCATTTCTCTTATCTCATTCTTTCATCCCGCACTCTGTCTAAACTTTCGGGTGTGGTTCTAGCTCAGACAGTTCACCATTTCTTTCATGTCTCTTTTTGCAGACAAATTTGTCATTTGCTCAGACATTCATAGCCATTAACCCCAAAGAGCTAAAGGTTCTAGAGTAAAAGCTCAGGGGTTAAAGTATTGGTTATGAAGCCGACAAGTTCAATCCATGGCATCAAAACTGTTGAAGCCCAACAATGGTTTTAAACTCCAAATCAGAGCAACAATTATCTTTTCCTCATCAGCAGGGTTCTTGGTGCCACGGGAAAGTATTTAACAGTCAGATATTCCTGAAAAATCTGACTTCAAATCAGGGAATTTTCTCATTTTGAGTGTTTTATTCTGTTTAATTTATTCATTTTACCATTTTTCCATTTGCTTTTAGAAAGTTCTAATGTCTTGGACATATGACAGGCACCCATAGAACTTGCACCCTGGGCAACTGCCTGTGTTGACGGTATATAAGGTAATCAGATACTTGTAAAATTTATAATATGTAAGTAGTACTAATTTCATTGACAGCCCTAGTAAACCTTGGTAATAGCTCATGTGTTAGACCATTGGACTACTATATCGACAAATTCTTTTTTAAAATTCAACCTAAAAATATGTGCTGTAGGTAAATTGAGATATGCTGATTCTGAATATATCTGTAGTTTTGCTCTGGAATGCATAGTTCTCGAGTTATAAGAGTACAAATGAGTGAAAATGCAGACCCCATACAAATTGACAAATTTTCTTTGCGGAATTCAACTTAAAATATGTGCTGTAGGTAAATTGAGATGTGCTGATTCCAAATATGCCTTTAATTTTGCTTCGGGATGTGCTGTTCTTGAGTAATAAGAGTACAAATACACATACATACATACACACACAACTACTTTATTATATAGATATATATGATGATGATTCCATGGCTTTCTGCATGCGATTCTAAATTGGTTCTCAGTTCATTTTGTTATTTCCATGTTTCGCATACTTAAATCATAGCTGGTATTATGCATTCATTGTATACTTTACACTTTAAGCACATTGGCAAGGTTCTCTTCAATTTGTCTCTATCCCTACCAAATGATTTCCAGCCGATCATTATGCATTTTTTTTATTTGTTGGATATAGACCTTCCCCAAGATTCGCAGGACTCTCTATCATGATAGAGAGTCCTGCGAATCTTGGGGGAAGGTCTATGTCCAACGACAGCCGCTAAAAGGCTGATAATGATGATGAAAACTGTCACGTGAAGATCTGGAAGGACAGCAAGAGGGGACTAACAGACCACAGACCAGATTATAAACAGATCTGGCCAATAACAGACGCAGCAGTAGGCAAAAACAAATAATAATAAAAACAGATGGAGAATAGACTTGCTGAAAATGTGAAAAAACAAAATTTAAAAAAATAAAGATGAAGACAAATCAGGTTAGTCATCCAATAGAAACTGTCATGTGACCAATGTCTTTTCACAGCATGCCGTGTTGGGGATGATCAATTATTAGGCAGTGATCACTAAAAATCAGAATTTAAAACAAAACAAAAAGAAAATTTTTCTAGACATAATAAGTAAATGCTAACATTTTCAGCCCTCTAGCTCCATTGGTGCGGCCTGTACATGTGACACATACATAGTCAAGTAGAATCACTTAAAAACTGAAGAAACCTATGTTGACAGTTTTGGTTGACAGTTTCTAAAAGTTGGGAGAGATCATGTATTAGAGAGAGGGAGAGTGAAAAGTAGACAGAGAGAGACAGTTTATAGTATAAATGTTGTATAACAAGTATCAATGTGAGAGAGAATTATTGAAAGAAAATGAAATAAGGAAAAAGTGTGAAGTAAAAAGCGAAGGGTAAAAAAAACAGAAGAGAGAAGGGCAAAATTGTATTCTAAAGGCTTATTAACCAAAAAGAGTTGAAAGGGTAGAGATGTCAATAACACAGTGCAACACAACTTTTGTGAGTGTTATATTCTGATTGCTTGAAAGAGTATAGAAAATGGCTATTATTCCCTTCAAACTTTGCTATCGTGACCAGGACAGTGATATTCATATGTAATTGTTTTTCTTACTTTATGTGATTAAAATCGTGCAAATTCGTCCGTTATCGAATTGAAAATAAGTAGATTTCAAATCATCACTGTCCTGGTCACAAACCAAACTCTGAAAGGAATAATTGGCTTCTATACTTTTTAGACATAATCAATCAGAAAATAACACTTGTTACCCAGGAACAAAAAAAATGGGGAAAAAAGTTGCACAGTGTAATGAGTCTGACCTGGGAGCCTCTATCATGAAAGAGGGAGAAGGTCTCTAATTTGAGTGATGTTTTTCCCTTTGATGTTTCAAGGATTGACCAAAAAAAGCAAAAAATTACTTCCTGAAAGATCATCTGAATGGAATGGCAAACACTTTTCAATCAAACTACAGTAACCTTAAAGATTACAAAAACTGTTCTTTTTGTCAGTTCATTTGCCTTTTATCATCATTTTCAGCATGAAAAATTGCACAAACCCACATCAACCAGAATCAACTGGTATATAATCCTAACAGCTGCTCTCTGTTTCTATAATTAGTCTTTTTATCAGAGCAGCAAAATTCTTTCATTTTTTTTACTTATGGAGTTCATATAACAAAAACCCTCAAATTATTATGCAATTACTGACTCTGCAGACCTGAAGTAATCCAGAAACATCAACGGAAAAAAGTGCAAAGGATATAATTTTCTGGTTAGATCAGGTCGGTTTAATCAATGAGAGATATGAGCACAACTGATAACTTATCTACTACATTGGTTGTTCATCATGAGGTATTTTACAAATATTTTGTAACTTAATAAGGTTGTAAAAATAGTAGAGAGAAAAAAAATCATAAATTTATACTCAGATTATATCTTTCCTCTACTCAGGGGTGGATCCAGGTGGTCTTCCAGGGTCTTCTGGAAGACCCTCAGAATTTTCCCAAAATTTTTTATTTATACTGTTTTCTGAATGTCTTCTGAGTTTTAAATCTTTTCATCTAAACACATAACAAGCTTCAAGACCCTTAGAATTTTCTGAAAATTTTTATTTATACTGTTTTCTGAGTATCTTCCGAGTTTTAAATCTTTTCGTCTCAACACATGACAACCTTCAAGACCCTCAGAATTTTTCTGAAATCTTTTTATTTATACTGTTTTCTGAGTGTCTTCCGAGTTTTAAATCTTTTCATCTCAACAAATGACAACCTTCAAGATCCATAAAATGTTTCTGAAAATGTTTATTTATACTGTTCTTTGAGCCTCTTCTAAGTTTTAAATCTTTTCATCTCAACACATGACAAGCTTCAAGACCCACAAAATGTTTCCGAAAAATTTTATTTATACTGTTTTCTGAACATCTTCTGAGTTTTAAATCTTTTTGTCTCAACACATGACAACCTTCAAGACCCTCAGAATTTTTATTTATCTTAATTTCAGTAGCTGATATGCCCTGAAACATAATTTTAGCTAATATTGGATACATAATTTTCAAAATTTTCTGGGGAGCATGCTCCTTGATGCCCCTAATAGACCCCACCCCCAGTATTTTTGAAGACAGTCAGCTCAACAGGCTTAATCCACCCCTGCTACTGACTTATCATTATTAACACACATACAGTTGCTTTATCACCTCTCTTTCTGTTAGCTTCAGCATGACAGAAACCAAACAACAAACAAACAGAAAATCTGCTTTTATATTATAAGATATTAATTGCTGTTAAGTAAACATCACGATTAGTTTTAGATAGTAGCAGCTTCAAAGTCTTAACAGTTAGCTTTGTTCTACCAAACCAATAAATGAATAAACAAGGCTTTCGAAGTTCTGTATTTATCAAATAAGCTAACATTGCAATCAAATTATATAATGTCTCTGTTCTCTGTCTTTATTGTCTGAAGAACATTTTGTTCAATATTTATTTATTGTATTGATTTTCCAAAATACTTTTACTACTAACAACTACATTCAAATGATCTCTGTAATGCAATAAGAAGATTAAAATAAGTTGATTTTATATGATGTAGAAAAACATTCAAAATAATCTCTTACTACCTGAATAATACATGCTGGCTGAAAACAATGGCTTTCATTTTTTCAGTGTATGTTAATAGGTTTCATACCACAAGGGTTATGCTCCTTTAAAAAGAAAAATATTTAAAGGTTATTATTTATATTTTCTAAATGTTGAAAAAGAATTATTTGAATAATAAAAGTAGTGTCGATATATATGTGTAACATTATCACCTTCTTGGATGTTGGCAACAAACGTTCAACGACAGTTGGTTGGTTTTGTCACTCCTTGTTGTGGACGTGGTCAGGCCGCACAATGTGTCCGGACTTCGGGAAGACAGAGGTTGGTCTCTGGAAAGAATTGGCCTGGAACATAAGGAAGGATCGAGATGGAGATGATTTTCCTTGTAAAAGAATATACTCAGTTTATTCGTAATTCTATAGAAATTTTGTCAAACACAACTATTCCCATAAAATTGAGACTGAGAGTGAGTGTTGAGGCAGGCTTTGGAGGTGACCGCTCAGTCCGTATCTGTGGGCCACTCTCTTTTGCCTCCGCTCTGTCAGTCTTATTTATAGTGTGATTGTTTATAGGATCTAAAGGCTAAATTAATTCATCTCGTTTAGTCTGTATATTTTGAACTTTGGCTATTTTGAATTCACCTTTATTTATTAAACGGATTTCTATTTTTAGGTATTTTCTGTCGATGTATTGACTCGTATTTCCCTTTCTCCTGAGTTACCCTTTGATGTTATCAAAAGTATTACTGTTGTTTACCAAAAGTGTTAAGTCAATTATTTTAGTTAGTGTCAATCTGTATATTTTGAACTTCCGATATTTTCTTTTCGTTTATCTATCTATCTATCTATGCACCCCTTCACTATGGTACATATGGTTTGTTATTTATAGATGAATCTGTCTTTAAAATTGGCTAAATTCTCCAACTTCCAGCTAACATGATAGCTAAAAATGTTATATATACTCATATATACTCCATTGGTGTTAGAAAATTTTTTTTCTCAGCAAGAGTAGCAAATGCATGTAACAGCCTAAGTGAAAAGATGGTCACCTCCAAGATTTTCAATATTTAAAAAAATAATCTTTATTCTGATATCGGACATACCAAATTTAACTACCATTTTTCTTATTAGTTTAATCCCAGCCCAACTACATTGAAGCTGGCTTAATGACACAATTAACTGCTGTCAAAAAAAGCCTATTTCAAGTATATTTAAAGCACACTTATCAAATAAAATAACTATAAGACTCCAGAACAAATTATTAATAAAAAATGTACATTTACTTTTATGGTAGATTTGATTAGACAATGTGCAAAAGAGAGATTGAGAAAAGCTTGTTACATCTCAAACATGTTTATTATCATAAAGATAAATCTTTATGCATTTCGTTGTTGTGAACGACATCATCAGAAAAGATTTGAACATAGTAGAGTCATGCGCTTTCCATGCTGTGTAGTGTAAATGAAATGAAATGTGTTTTGTATGTTTGGGTGACCTAGTTTGTTCAATAGGAAGTTACTTTTTCAGAAAAGGTCAGTGTATGAGTTATGAAGGGAGTGGGGTGTTTAGATAGAGTGGCTATCTCTTTTACTTTTACTAAAGTTACTAATTATTTTTTTTAAATGGCCAGGTTTTCGGATATTTTATATTTTTATTGGCTAAATTGGGAAAAAACAGCCTAATCTAGCTCAAAAATGGCTGATCTGGCAACACTGAATCAAAGTATTTCATATTGATTTTTAGCTCTTTTGCCAATCTGTAAAACAAAATATTGATCTTATCATCGCAACAAAACTTTTAGCTACAAGAATTTCAATGATATGATGGATCTTTGTCTTATATTTAGACAAATTATTTCTTATCTTCTTTCACACTTGTGCATCAGTGAATGCAATGATTATGTGTCATCACATTGTGGTGCTTGATGTGCTGACAAAAGAACTATTCTGGTCATTGATAAAAAAGAAAATAGTTTCATATTGCATTGGTATCCCTTTACTCTAGTATTATCAATATTATTATTATGTAGTGACTAAATATGACTGAATTTCTCTTACTTTTTTTTATTGATAAATTATAATGGAAAGATTCCGGCATTTTTTAACGGTGCTTTTTCCTAAAACGTATCATATTACAGGCAAACCTTTCTATCTCGTCCCTTCATCTTGTGTCT